>JALJCO010004635.1:0-229903 GCA_023101725.1 Atherinomorus stipes
AACAGCAAACATGTGACTGGTTGGCACTGTGATGGACAGGCTTTTCTGAGAGACAGGAGTTCACGATGTCCTGCCCTGCAGTGGGACGTCCTGCAGAGACGAGACGAACTGAAACTAAAGTATCCATGTTATTAAACATCCATCATATTGATGCCAACCAAATCATCAGGTCTGGCTTCTGCATGTTTGATATATCCAGGGTTCGCTCCACTTACTTTAGGTTGTTAATTTCCTTGGTAGGACGGAGTTAAGGAGAGTTTCTATGAAGAATTGATAACTGGGGGTCCTGGAGACAAGAACATGCAAACTCCACACTGAAATACCCTGTGCTGAGCAGTGGTCCGGTTCCTGCTGCAGGAGGGAACATAGCTGGAGGCCATTTATGTTTCCCTTAAAAGTAGGCTGCACCTTTCCTCATAGGGTGTCCAGCTGCTCTCCGATTCTGTCAGAAATCTAAAATAAAACTTGTGCCAATGAGCTGAGTATGTTTTTCATCTCTCCTCGTAGCCCTCTGACTTTTGCCCATTATCATGTTTCTGCTACAGTTCTTTCATCACGTGAAACAGGAATCCGTCTGTCCAGTACTGCATGTGTGTGTTCATGTCCATCTCATGACAGTCCATGTTCGTGTGTATGTTGTGTACTTGTCTTGTTGCTGATTTCTGAGACGTGAGCAGTTTAATACCATAAAGCTTGAGGATGCTTTTGGTGCATCTGTGTCTGTGCATGTCTGCCTCTGCCATATCAAGGTTTGTGTGTTTGTCTCATTCTTCAGGTGACATTAAACACACCAAATACCTTCTTGTAGTCAGGAGCACACGGTGAAACTGTTGTAGAATTACAGCTGCCAGCATTCAGACGGTGTCACATCTGCTGCTCGCAGACGCTGTCTGTTACTCCTCTGCTGCCTGGCGTGACCGTCCAGGTGAGACACTGTCAGCCCCCCAAATAATATGCTTCTGCATTTTTATTGAAACAAGATCTGTTCTTTGAGTCAAAGTCTGATGTTTTTACAGAAAAACATTTTAAAACCTAATTGGGAGGGGGGGTTGTGTAAATGTAAATAATAGAATTAGGAATGTTCGATATTGGCTTTTTCTTTTTATCGAAATACGATGTACCAATATCGTCCAACTCTGATATCCAATATTAACCGATACGATAGCTCATATTTTGAGATATACAACTATAGGCAAAGATCCCAAAATAGCCTTCACTCAGGTAGAGGAGTTCATTTTGGACATCTGGCTGCCATATATCAGATGCTAGCAGGTATTAACCAACATGTGGCTAATTATGTTTCTGACAATTTGATAACTTAACCAACAACTTAAAACCAGACATATTATAAGTGACTTCAAAGCAAGTCAGTCTGTAGCAGCAGCAGCTGCACTGTAGTCACATGACTCTTAAAGGAATGCTGGGATATGAAGTTCTTTCAGAATAACAGCGGCTTTTCTACATGCTAAAGTGGCATTAATGGAACAAGATCAGGCGAGATTTCATAACAGAACAATGAGATCTCGTGAGATTTTGTTAGTGAAAATATAGGTCTAAGAGTGGCTGTGGCTCAGGTGGTAGAACAGTGATTGAAGAAATGGAGGTTTGAATCCTGCTCCCCTGGTCATCTGTTGTTGTGTCCTTGGGCAAAACACTCCACCCTCTTTGCCTCCAGTGAGGGCATCGCTGGTGTATGAATGTTCTGGTTGGCACACATTGGGTGCCACATTTCCATCAGTGTGCCCCAGGGCAGCTGTGGCTACAGCTGTAGCTTACAGTCACCAAGTGTGAATGAATAATGGACCTAATGTGAGCGTTTTTAGTACCAGAATGAACCCAAATATAAATCGAATCCATTATTATTAAGAGAAGAAAAAAAATTCTAGAAAAAAAAGGAAAAATATCTTTCTGAAAAAAAAAAAAAAATACCAATATCATATTTTAATCCTGTTATCAGCCGATAGTATCAGTGGGCTGATAATATTGGACATCTCTACACAGAATGCAATGATTTGCAAATTCCATGAGCTTATATTTATTCCCAGTAGAACATAAACGTATCAGAGGCTGAAACTGAGACATTTTACCATTTCATAGAAAATACGAGCTCATTGTGAATCTGATGGCAACAGCATTCCTCCCCTAAAACTTCAGAAACTGGTCTCCTCACTTCTTGGACAATCACCTTCACCTTACTTTAATTTAAAAAACAAACAAAAAGCACTGAGCCAAAAAGATCCAGGTTACCATGATGAAGACGAACTATACTCCAGTAGCTCCATCAGCCCACTGACCTCACCAGACCACAGGACATGGACCAGAACTGACGGGATGCACAAAGTGCGGCCAGCAAGACAGATTTTATTTTTGACTGAGGGAACCAGGCAGGCCAATCAGACACACCAATGTAAAGCACCATGACTTTTTCTTTTTATATATTTATTTTGACAAGCAGGCCATTTACGGCCCTATAACTGTAAGTTTTTCACTAACCAAAATCTAAATAAAATTAGTTTCTTGAACACTTGGCTTCTTCAATTCTTTTCCTTTCCTGCTTCTTACTATACGCACAGTTAGAGCTGGCTGTCATTCAGGCATTGCTACTATACACAACTTCTATACCTGGTGATTCCCGAATGATAGTCTGACTTTAAACATGGAGTGTCTGTTTGTTGGAGCCAGGTCAGTGACTAAAAATAACTGTTCCCCATAGCAGCAGCTGTTTTTATCAGCATCTATCTTTGTATTTATACACAGACATATTCGTGAACAAATGGTTGTGTCGTTATGTTAGACAGTGTGTTTGCTTGGAGAGTCCAACTTGTATTGCAGCAGTGATGAATGTATGCAATATGTGTACATGCCAGAGGGCCTCCATCAGCAGCATATGAAAGCACGCTTCAACATGATTCATTAAAGAAGAGGAGATAAAATGAATGGGATGAGAACAGGTGCAGCAAAGAAGGAAAAATATTCAGATGACATGAAGATAACTATATAATTGAGTTGACTTATAGTCATTTAAGAAGAAAAGGTGTAAAAGCAGAGCTATGATTGGATGGTAAAGCAGAATGAGGAGGAACATTAAAGAAGAAGAGTTGAGATGCAGTGATGGACAAGGTGAAGATGCAGAGAGGAAATGGTAACAATGGAAACTCTGGGAAGTTTAAGTTTATTATTTAGTATCAATAGATGACTGTGATGACTCCAAGTCTGAGTTGAAGCCCAGTTAGATTAAATAGCCATGGTGTTGCAGCTACATATTGGACATTAGTGATAGGAAGACTCAGCTCCCTTAGATGAGTCGGCTCTTTCGGCTCCCAAATGGCTCTTCCTTTAGTGTCACACAGAGCTTTTATTTTTGTCTAATTTAGCAATTATGAGTGGTTTTAATGTTTGTAATCGATTCTTTATTTAATTTTTATGTGATAAAGCCTTGTTTTTTCACTTTTTGTCATTAAAATATAGTAATGTTTAATATTTTAAACAAATCTTTAAAAGAACAGGTAAAAACAGAACCATGCCAAGCACATCAATAAATATTTGCTGACTCATTACTAACACTGGCTGACATCAGAGCTAAACAGGTTTATTTTTGAATGAAATCGAGAGAATGATGAAATGAAACGCTGGTGGTGAAGCTTTTGATAACATCTTTTGTTTTTTTCTGCTCTGATGAAGGTCTCCTAGACTGAACGCCCAAATAAAGTGTTACATTGCACAGATGCAGGTGTGCAAATCCTCTCTTTTGCTCTTGTTTTGGTTTTGTATACAATTATCACACTTTGAGAAAACCTTCCGAGAAATCTGTAGATTTGGTGAAATAGAAAAGTTGAGATATAGATGTGGAAACATATGGAAGCACAACCTGAGATCAGGCGTCCAAAGAATGTGTTCGGTAATGTTGGTATCTTTCTAACGGAGGCTTGTTAAGCTATTGATTGAATTGATGGAATTTACCTTTAAAAACAGGTTTTGGCTTCATTCGCCAGACGTGATTGAAACATTTCAGCTTATGGGACTTTTTTGTTTCTTCGTGGAAGATGCTTTAAAACATCTGCAAACTTTTGTGAAACAAGTTTTACAGTCATGACCCAGCATCATACAAGTGAATGGCACAATTCATCTTATTACAAAGAGTACAGAAATTTCAGTTTGGCTGATTCTGTCTCATCTCTGACGAGATAAGCTGGTGGTTTATGCATCACTGGAAAGCCTGAAGAGTCGCCTTTACAACTTGGGCTTTGACTCCAAACTTTGCTATTCGAATTTAATTCGAACATTAAAAAAATTAACGATGTTCGAACAAATATCAGGCCGCCCTTAATATTCTAACCTGTTATGTTTTTTTTTTTTTTTTTTTTATAAACGTGTTAGCATGCAAACGTTTTCAACAGGTCAAGTCAGAGCATGTCCAGCATTGAGATAAACACAGAAATGAGATATTGCTTAGAAATAAGATTACAGATAGTATATATGAATATTATATCTACTATATTATAGTGTAGTATAGTAGGCTAATACTGTATATTAGTAGTATAATGAAATAAAGCCATCTTACAAGTTTCGTGTAGAGTCGACCTCATGAGCTAAATATAATCCTGCAATCAGTTTTCACACGTTTCCTTTGGATGATCAATTCCGAAGATTGATTGTGAAAATCAGAAGGGAAACTTCATCATCTCTCATCACATCCATGTCTGCAGTCCTCACTTTACAGTCCAGGACTGGTGCTGTCCCAGTTTTATTTCATTATAACAACTATTCCCTTGGTGAAAGAAGACTGTGTACGGGAACATACAGCTGGACCAGAGAAGGTGGAAATTGGAGAAGCAGTTTGTGCTCGTGTCGTCGGAAACTGAGAAAGATAAGTAGTGGTGGCTAATTAGCGAATCCAGCTAGTGCTAACCTCAGAAAACACAATATAAGTAGCAATGATTTATCTCAACGAACAGTACAAATACATTTCTGTTAAATGTGAGCTTAATATTCATTCTTACTACACAGTGTCTTAATCAGACAAACACATATCTGTCTTTCTGTCTTTTGATGATGCTGCCGCCAAGCTACCGCTGTTAGCTAAACATTTATCTTTATAATCATGATTAAAGTGGGTTATACAGCTAAAATCACTTCACCCGCTTGCTGGCAGACGTCACTGTGTGTTTTTGATAAATCTGGTGGACATCGTCCTCATTGATGTGCGGCAGGTCTTAAAAAAAAAACAGCGCTTATAAAATGCTGTTTTGTCCAGATAGTAATGTGATGGTTCTGAACTGGAAGTGAAACGTCTGGCATCTTTCACGTCTGGTGAAGTTGAGAATCGCGACCGATGGAGCATTAACTGTGTCGTAACAGCATCTTCTGTTATATTCTGCTCATTACATCTTCACTACGACACTGAATATGTTGTTTGCTCAATAATCACAATTTTAGCACACACAAATACTTGGAAAAGCAATTTGCGCACGTAGTCCATTGACATTGATAGAGCTACACTGCCCTCTGGTGGCCAGAACATGTACAACTTCAGTTTGATGCCAATACAAATTTTACTGAAGGCATTTAATGGTTAGATTATTATTGATAAATGTTAGAATATATTCGAATGTACATATAACCAAACAAACTTTGAATCTGATTTCTAGGCAAAAGTCAAAGCCCTATTTACAACGAAGTAAAACTTGTAATGATGGTATTTCTGTGGAATGAGCAACACAGCTCAATGTGTGAGTAATTTCTGCCCAAAAATGTGCCCAAATCCCCTGAAATATTCTCTGGCTGGTATTCACTCTTCTTTTGGGATTTGAGTGCTGCTGTAGTGAAGAGGATGAAACGACCTGGTGTGAGTTCAGAGCTCGAACCGAACTGGTCACGTGTGGGATCAGCTTATGTGCTGTTCGTTCCAGAGTAACCAGCACAGCCATGCTGGTTGACCTTCAGCAACTCTTGGTTTGGGAATGGGATGCCATCCCACAGCTACATGTGACCAGACTGGGGACCAGCATGAGAAGGAGGTACCAAGCTGTCACGGTTGTTTCTGGATCCCCTATTCTAGTGAGGTCCCTGTTTTCTGAACTACCCCTTAAAGATCATTGCAAAAAATAATTCTCGTGCCAGAAAGTGGTATTTCATTATAAGAAAAGAATCAGAACAAAATGAAAGCACATTTAAAGAAAGGAATATTTTTCTTTTCTTAAAAAAGAGGTGTTGTAATCATTAAGATAAAAATATGTCAACTTTAATCAAAATATAAAAAGCATTCAAGTCGCTCACTTAGATATAAGTGCTGTTTGCAAAAGGTCACACATTAATCACTCAGAAGTCTGGTATGATCAACCAACAGTCCAGGTTGGACCTTCATCAGCTCCATCCTCTTCATCATTTCATTGTATGCTCCCTGCTGCCTGGCAGGTAATGTACAGTGAATATATCAGAGGTATTTTCCTGAAAACAGCCGCTGCTGGAGAGCTCTGAGGGTGAAGCAGAGTTGTGGGCAGTAAAACCAGCATGACTGGTGGAAAGAGGCTGTAAAGCTCTGCAGGGGACCTGCAGAGTCAGGTAGTATTTCTCTGGGCTTTTATCACTCCAAGTGACCCTTTTCATGCTGGAGATATTATTTTGACATTGTTACTTAGAGCTTTGAGGACTTGAATATCAAAGACGGCAGGTGGAATATTTATGTGCAGCAGCTAAAACAGAAAATTCCATGAAATTAATTTAAGTCATACATTTTCAATATGGTAGTCTATATTTTTTATGAAATTTGGGCTCCATTTGTTTGTGACTGAATGGGCAATCTTTCCGTTAAAATAGTACCATGCTCAGCTTCTTTTTAAATATTGTTGAAAATATTAATTTTGCCTCAATAGAAAACTATTTCATCCTTAGTATACTATGATGCATTTTGTAAAATGAGATGAGTTTTATTGTGAATATTTAAAGGTACATTGTGCAAGTTTAAATGTTAAATACTATGCTTTTCTTTCCTCCACATGCTCTACAGTAACAATTGCTTGATGTGTAGAATGAGCCGATCTTTCTTCACAGTGGTGGTCTCTTAATGCTGTTTCTGAATGCTCAATGCGAGAGTTTCGGGCACGAAGACTCAAGGGGGCGCTTGTGGGGGAGATGAGCTGCGCGTTCTCGTTCGCCTGGCTGCTCTGGTGTCGTATTCCGCCACCGCAGGTCTGCGCATGTAGAGCATCCTGCTAAAAGATGGAGAGCAGGTGCCTCTCAAACCCCAACTCAGACTCCAGTAAGACAAAGAAGAAAAGTTTGGTCTTGTGAAACAAAGAGAACCAAACTGGGGTCTGACTGGTTTGGTTCCCACGGCAGGGGGCCTTTTTTTGACACAACACCGGCACCGGGGTAAGACTCGAGTTAACAACCCAGCAGCTTTTTTACTTTTTTTTTCTTAATTGGAGGGAGCTCCGATCCAGTCTGGGAATAAAACGGGACTCACAGTTGGCTTTCTTCTCACTAACAAGGTAAATGTGATGTATAAAGATGCATAATATTGCAATGCTAAGTTTTTAGCATGTAAATATTGCAATACGACAGTAGGGTTGGGCTTTGTTTGAATTGTAATGATTCCGGTTCCAATTCGATTCCCTTCTTTCAATTCTGGTTCCTATCAATTCTCAATTCCGATTCTTCAACGGGTTAGGGTAAAAAGAGTTTACATTTTCTTTTTTGTAGGCAACTAAATCAAATAACAGACAGGGACATGGATATAGTAAACTCCAGCTCTATTTAAGTTCTTACCAAAAGCATTTAATTGCATTTAAACTAAGAAAAAAAAAGCAGAAAAAGAAATAAAAATGATCCCTGGCCAAACTTGAGCAGACCTCACCATTTCACCAGTTCACCATTTGAAGAACTTTCACTGTTAAGCTGGCTGTTTTCTAATTAAGAGTGCACTACATGTTGCAGTACTTAAAATTAAATGTTTCTGTCCACATTCTTCACTTAGAGACAATAATATCTGATAATCAGTGGCAGCTTTGAGATTTTCAGTTTGGTTTATGGAGCAGAGGTAAACATCTCCTGCTCTGTCTGACGCTTCCTGCAGCCTCTGGTAGTGTGTGCTGTGAGAAGGGGGAGGGGCCACGGCAGCGGGCAACAAACGAAATGTTTTTTCATGTCGGTCTCAAAAGTCTCCAATAAGACCAGAAAGTATCTCTGGACTTGTTGCTAGCGGTTTTATTAAAAGAAAGTTAACAGAGGGTCTGAAAACTTGCTAAATATTTTCGGGCGCGAAACTTTCCACATCCGGTATGCGCTGGCACCTAGCAACCAGGAGCGCGGGGAAAACAAACAGGTGCTATGCGGGATCAGCGCTTTATCTTTATCACTTGTCCCTGTGATAAATTGCTGTAAACCATGACGAGGAGTTGTGCTGCGGTGTTCTGCACAGCACGCAGCCTTCAAGTAGGTGGAAGCTGTCTTTCTTCAAGTTTCTGGCGTGTAACAAGTTAGCAGAGCGCCGTGATCAGTGGACCGAATCAGTGGGGAAGGTGAACAGAGATGGCAGTGTGTGGAGCCATGTAAACGTTTATTAATCATTGTACGTTTGTGTATATAACCTGCTGCAGGTCAGGGAAAATTTCTGAATGGATGTCGATTGGAAAAATGTGTTCTCAATAGTAATTATGTAATACCTTTATTGATAAATACTGTTTATTATTCACACTTGAGTTTTCCAGTTGTTTGTGGTAATGTTGATAATGTTGGTTTAAAAGGTGTATTTTTTTAATTGTTACTTGTGTGCATATATACCTGGTCGAAATGAAATTTAAAAAAGAATGAAATTCACTTGACTTAGGCCTACAGATTTTATTTTTCAATAGTACACAGTGAGCCAGATGTTACCACAATCTTTGCAGATGAATTTCCCCACACGTGAGTTCTGATTATAATGGCAATATGTTGATACAAATACTTCAAAACTATTTTCCCCGTAAAAATAATCAAATTATACATGTCATAAAATAACCAACCCATATGTATGATCATTACTTGCTGAAGCAGTGACTCTACTTGAACACCTGTAGCTTAACATTCAATGTCAGCCGCTCTACTCGATAATAATAATAATAATAATAATAATAATAATAATAATAATAATAATAATAATAATAATAATAATGGTTGATGCTGTGGTACATGTTTCCTTTGGAATTTCATCAATATAAATAGCTAACTGCCACAAAATATTTATGTGGACACTGAATGGAATAACTATCATTTATTATACAGACACATAAGAAGAACTATATATGCCAGCCAATTATGAAATGTAATGTCAGATATTTAATATTATAAATATGACATGAAAACGATTTAGACTTCCATCTAGGAAGTGCCTATTTTACAGTTTAGTTATAGCCTACACAGCTGGGAGTTCACCAAACAGTTAAAGAGATCAGGACATTTTGTTGGATCATCCACTCAAACATCTGCCGGTAAAAGATACGGACAGTCAGACAATCCAACCAATGCCGAGAGGCAAAATACGAGGTTGTTTATGACAGATCTGCCTTTGTCTCGCTGGTGTCCAACCTGAGTTTTCACCGCAGCAGTATGGTTTCCAGTCATTTCCGACTGGATGTGCGTCAGCATGCTCCCTCCAATAGCGACAAAGACACCAAGCTGTGTCGTGTGCGTCAGTGTAATTGGCTGTACCAGAAACTCGGTACTAACAAACGTTCCGCTTCCAGCAGATTCTATGGTGTTTGGCGGACTGGGCATCGAAAATAGAAATATAAAATTTAAAAAATTGAATGATTCCGGGAGAATCGCAGAGTTAGTCCCGGTTCCCATCGATGCTCAATTCTCGATGCCCAACCCTATATGACAGCCATATGACTGTTCCCGGGGAAGAGATACACTCTATTCACTTGTTAAATCTAGTTAATTTTATAAGGTAATCGTGGTCTCAGCCTGTGAATTTACATATTTGAACTACAAGCCAGCGTTAGCCTGTTGTTACCGTTAGCATACAGTTCGTTAGTTTACTCAACGATCAAACCGTAAACAACTTCCAGATTTACAACTATTCAGTAGAAATTGTGTCTCTAACTCTGGGCTCAGACTGAGTGCAATGTGGGTTAAATTAGAGACCAACGCAGGTGAAGCAGCTCATGCGTGTGCAAGACATTAGCGTCACTTCCACTTGTCACCAGAGGCGGCGAACTTCTGGAAAAAAGCAGGAACTTGTGCTGTACTCCTTTAAACAAAAACATATTAACTCATTCAGTGAAGCAGTGTCATCCAACCAACCATCCATCCATCCATCCATCCATTCATCCATCCATCCATCCATCTTCACTTTATCTTCCCACCTATCCTCCACCCATCATCACTCCATCCATCCATTCTTCATCATTCCATCCATCCATCCATCCATCCTAACTTCATACTCCCACTTATACCCAAACACATCACCCACAATCCCCATCCATCCATCCATCCATCCATCCATCCATCCATCCATCCATCCATCCATCCATCCATCCATCCATCCATCCATCCATCCATCCTTCATCATTCATCATCCATCCATCCATCCATCCATCCATCCATCCATCCATCCATCCATCCATCCATCCATCCATCCTCACTTTATTCACTCACCCATCCATCCATCCCTCGCTCGCTCATCTGAGGTAACATCATAGGGGTGCCTGCATCTGGAGGGTGACCCTGTTTTCTTGTTCTCTGGCCTCTCTTTCGAGCTCATCCAGTGGAATTCCAGCCGGTCCAAGGCCAGGTGAAAGACAGTTCCTGTGGTGCATCCTGGGTCTTCCTTTGGGTCTAATCCTGGTGGGACAGGCCTGAAACACCTCACCAGAGAGGTATTAAGGTGAGGAAGGTAGTTTGCCTGTAAAATCAAGAGCTTGACCTTAAGACTTGCTCCTTTTCTACCACAACAGACTAATGGAGACTTGGCATCACTGCATCTCATACCTGCCTCCCACTGTTTTCTTCCCCCACTGGTGAACAACACCCAGAGATACTCAAGCTCCTCCACTCGTTCCCAACCCAGAGCGAGCACTTATGTTATATCAGGACTCATGACTCAAAATGAGCCTGAAAACGGATTTGCTCCTGTTGAATCATGAAATCAAGGAATATTTGCAAGGGAAGTTTGCCCTGTTTGAGGATATTTTTAATAATCAAAGAAGAAATTTCAGAGTTTCACACTGTTCAGAAACAGCAGCTCAATTTCAGTTCAGTTCACCAGAGGAGCACATTTGAAACAGTCTTGAAAAGCTGACACATTTTCCATAAACTTGTTTGTGTGTGTGTGTGTGTGAACAAGTTTGCATCCAGTCTGTATCCCTAGAATGTGATAGTGGTCAGTTAGAGGAAGTAGGTATCCTAACTGGAAACAAACCACCACAAACAAGTCAGGTAAGATTCACAAAGTTGTGAACACACACACGCACACCAATGTGAATAAGATTTTCTTGAAAGTGTGAAAAACACATTTTAACTATTTTTTCTGTTTTTGGTCTTTATTTGATTCATTTCTGACAGTTTTAAAGCTCAGCCAAATGAAAAGGTTTTTATTTTACTGGTCCATTTACATTTCAGCCCTGAGCCATGGTCTCAAGACTCAGGTGGTGACCACATGAATAAAATCACAGATAAAAAAAAAGTGTGGCCATCATAACCCTCCTGGCTTCTTCCTTTTGGATGTTATCCAGGCATCTGAGACTATATTTACAACTTTTGCTTATATTTTAAAGGTAAAAACATATTTCTTAATATCTTGTGGTTTGAGGTATTTTGTAGGTTATCTGTAACATGTTGTCCCATTTCCTCCTTAAAAGATGTATCCCATCTAAGTAGATGGGAGAGGGAATGAGAACAGGGCTAAAATAGCTGTTCCACTAGAGAGTGACAATGAGCTGGTAGACAGCGATGAAGGCAACAAGGTTAATGCCTTGTCTCAGAATTAGTCAGACACAGAAGCTTTACAGAAGAGACTGCCAGACCAAGACGCCCGTAGTTGCCCATCTCCCACTGTTGGACTTTAAAATCCAGGTGGCCTCATGCTTGTACCCCAAAGCTTTGTCCCTCCAGATGCCGTCAGCTGAGACGGCACCAACCACTGGCCAAGTGTGCGGTTTTCCTTTGCTTCACTGCTGGGAGGAACTGCTATAACAAAATGAATGAATGATGTTCCAGGTTCTGGGTTATTATTACCGGACATTTAAGACAACTCTTGAAATGGTATGTTTTTTGCTGTATTAATGTTTGTTTTAACATTTCACTAAGTATCAAATGGATTTGTTGAATCTTGTTAAAAATAATAATAATGATAATTTTTTGGTACTTTTCATGATTGTATAATGTTGCCATATTGCAAAAAATTACCAACGACCCCTCTAAACTTTTTTAAAACTGTTTTTTACATATCTGGTATTTAGCTCAATTTAATAATAAAAACATGGAAAACTTTTTTTTTTTTTTTTACCATGTCTTAGTAATATTTCATGCAATAGAGGGTTAAAACAACTAATAAAATTAGTTCTTATCTTAATGCTCTCAAAGTAAAATTCCAGATACAGATCAGCAGCAGTTTCAAACCGACTACTTAAAAAATAAAATCTCAATTAATAACAGATACTTCTAGATGAAAATTACTAGTTAACATTAGTAAAAAAAAAAAAAAAAAGAATAGTTACCACAACCATAACAAACTTGAACTATTCTGACATTTATAGAATGTTATTAAACATGTCAGCAGCTCAGAAATCACAAACCTGTCAAAGTGAATGACGAGCGTCTGATCTCAGGTCTGTGATTGGCTGGATGTTCAGGAGATGGATCTTTTCTGGCTTTCCGTGTGTGTGTCTCTGTGTGTGTGTGTGTGTGTCTGTAGCCACGTTCTCCCAAAATGGTGGACAGAGCCCCAATGACATCGTGCACATTCTCTACTTGGTCCATCTCTGCTCTGCCATTTATAGAAGCGGTGATATGATGTGTTCCCCTGTTAGAGCATCTTTCTGTGTGTGGCTCCCCAGAGGCAGTTAGACATTTTTAGCTTCTTGTCTTTTTTTACAGGTAGGTGGCATGGCCCACCCCGAGTCCCATTACCACCCTGTCACACAAGCTCAAATCTACCACTAGATGCGACTTCAACACACAACACAGACATGACTTCTCTAATACACACACTACTTCCCCTCACTGTCAAAAAGAGAAGACCTGAGCAGAAGGAGTTAGAAGTGATACACAGGTAGGTGAGCAGCTTTGGTTATCACTTGGATATTGCCCTAACAATGCAGCTGGCTTTGATTTCTTGGTGCGGATTAGAAGGAGCGATTCATCAGTTGGTGCTCGGCAACACACACTAGTAGCGCAGCAATCGGTTAGACTCCCTGAGGTTCAGTTTGAGCTGGCTCATTCTTCTAAAGGTCATTAACCAGTCCTTGCACACTCGCTGCACAGATTAAAAACCTGCAAACACACACATGCTCTCGTGCTTCCCTCAGTGTTTGGCACTGAAATTGGCTGAAGGAGGAGTCAGCTGCTAAAAATAAGAAAAGAAGTTGTAGACACAATATTCATTGTTGCTTTGCTGTGACATTGTGGACACTTGAGCGTATATTAAGCAGAATGTACTTTGTTTTAATGTAATTCAAACAGACAAGATGATAATTGTCTTACTTGAGTCATGATCATCAGTGGGTATACCCCCCAGCCACCACCACCGCTGGACATCATTGTTACATTGTGAAAGAGATTTTGGGGGGATGAAAATTTAAAATGTATGAAAATTTAAAATGTGAAGCGCTTGTCAAAATGAGGTGTTAGCTTTCTCATCACTGCTGCCGGCTTTCCCATTTATTCGCTATATCAACCAATGAGATTAAGCACTCTCAGAAATGAACTGGAAACTGATTTTTAACAATTTTTTACCCGCCTGTAATTACCCAAATTTATTTAAATTTCTTTGAATTTAACACAGAACTCCTTGAGAAACTATACAGCTTATAATCAGGGACCCAGACATGCAAAGGAAAAGAACATACGCTTCAAAATGCAAGATACAGCTTGACAAAACACAAAATCCCCACCCAGAACCCACATACATTCAGACAGTATACACTTCCATACAATTTACATTGTATTATAAATTCCTTCACACCAGTACACATCCCATTATTAAAGCTTTATTACATTACTAAGCAGAAGACCTCTTAATTTAGTCATTGCAGGCTCAAAACCAAAATCTAACCATGGATGCAAGTCATCAGTCATATGGGGTGGAGTTATGTGTTGTTTAATGGTAGTTTTTACTTTAAATACCCTTCAAATATATTTAGAGACGGTAATTCTTTAGTTAAAGTGTAATTCAGCCAATGAAATCAGCCAATGAATGAATGAATAAATAAATAAATGAATAACACCGGCAGGGCTTAAAGTTTTCCGGCACCGTGCCGGATTTCCGGCGTGCAGAAGAAAAAAACTCCACAGAAACAACTTGAAATAGTAAAGTGTGTGGTAAAAAAAAAGAAAAGTTGCATATGTGGCAAGGTATGCAACAGGGCCTGGGCAGGATTTGATCCCCAGACTCCCAGGTGAGAGTCATGTGTGCTGACCATTCAGCCAAAGGGACATCCCTGTGGCCAAGTAGCCAGGGCGCATGATCTATCAGAGGCATAGTGACAGGATCCCACACTGTCACATGTATAATCCCACATTATAAATGATCATGTTAATCTACTAGTGATATACAATAAGATCAACACATCATAGCGCATTTCTACCCAATCAAAAGTTGAGTATGGTGGTTAGATGATGATACAGATCCAGCCGGAACTGAGATTTAGCAAAGGCGGCAGTGAACGGCTGCTTGCAAACGTCAGCTATGGTGCAAGAAATCAAAAGAACACTCATAAATCGCTTTTCCAGAGACTCAGGCTGGACTTGGACACAGTTTCAGACTCGTGAACAGTGGGTTTTTTCTTGGACATTAAAAACTGAATAAAAGGGACAAACGAGAGCAGACAGTTGCATCGTCTGTGGTATCACATTTGAGATGCTGGATCCTCCACATCCACCTCAAACACACTTGAACAGGTCACTGCCATGATGACGTTAAACTGGGACCAAACTGGGATCAGGTCCACTGTAAATGATGCAATTTACTGGGTCCGATTATTAGAAAGAGCAGCTGTTGCTCGTTTAGGAGTGCAAGGAAAAGTTGTTAAAACTGCTAGCAGAGGGTCTAAACTAATTAGAATATTGAGAATTTTTCAGTTAGAAAAATAAACTAAAACTTGCTGTATTCAGCTCGCACAGTTATTTAAAGCCTAGAAAAGAATTTCCTCATGCACTAGTGGAGGGATAGCCAGCTGTGGACATCTGTCCTGCAGATGTTTTTGACATGTTTACCTGCCTCAATATAACTTAGTCAAACGGGTCAGCGGGTCATTAAGAAGCTTCTGCAGAACTTGATAAACTGTCATGCGGATCAGGTGTTGCAGCAGGGAAATCTCTAAAACCTGCAAGTGGTGATCCTGCACTAAGGTGCAGCTTAGCCTCCTCTCCACATTCAGAAAAAATGCTAGTTTAGAGCATTTCTCTGTAGGTCCAGGTGGATTTTTGTACATATTAAAAGCTCTTGAATAAGTTAATAGCATATTTATAGTCTGAAAAATTTCCATGTTCATCTACAGGTTTTCCTAATATGGTAAAGCAAAGAAATTGTCCAAGAGACAAAGTATGAGTCAGTTAAACTCAGTGCTGTTACAAAATGCTGGGAGATAAAGGGTGAGTGTGGATTTTAAATTCCTTCAATATTACTGTATAATGCAGTTTTCTAAGCAGAGCAGACACTTGGCGTGACATGACAGATTACTGAGTACAGCTGAAAGAGACTTGCAACGTGGACTTCAGCCATAACACTGGAGATATGACTTGGACTTGCAAAAAAAAAAAAAAAGACATAATTCTTGCAGAAAATGATATATGCATAGCAGCAAGAAAGTGCTATTACGTCGCGATTTAGACCCTAGTCACAAAAAATCGCCTCTATTTTTGGCCAAATTCTCCAATGGAAATGCAAATAAACTCTCTTTAAACAACCCCACTCGTCCGAAAAAAGTTCAGGCTCAGGATTTTAATTTGCTTTAAGCCCTGCACCGGTCTCGAAACCAGGACCAGCCTTGAGAACTGCAAGTGTAATCCAGATCTAGTGTTCCAAGAAAACCCAGACTTCCATTACCTTGCCCACTTTTCAGATCCCACCTCCATGGCCCATCCAGTGTCCTGGAGCTTCCTCGAGGGCCTCCTCCTGGTGGAATGTGCAATGAGAACACCTCATTATCCAAAAGGGAACATTCTTGAAAGGTTTTCTTTTACAACAATTAAGAAACCAAAACATACCAAGAACAATGTTGACCAGTCTGATTGAGCATATGACATCCAAGCTTAGCAACAGCCAAAAATGAACAAATTTCCTGGAAAGTTTTTGGAGTAAAAACAACTTAAATATGACTGGAGAGTCTGAACTGTCACTATTTCCTATGTCAAATTACATGCAGTTAGGAAAGATGTTAAAATAACATAATGCTACTCAAAGAAAAACATTGGAGAATATGCCCTAAACTTTTAGGAGCATGACTCAACACTCTCCCAATACTGCTGGTGTGCTCCAGGGATCTGTCATTGGGCCCCTCATTATTATTAATCCCTCTCCCCTTGGCAACATTTTTTGTTACTAACAATGGGGGTAAAAATGCTGCAAAGGGTTAACCCCCCAGAGAGCCTAAGTTCCTGGTGGGATTCCAGGCAGGGTTCTGAGGAAAAGTACACCATCTGTCTAAAGTCTTGACCAATAAATTCAAAATCTCGCTGCCAGAAGTTAGTTTCTTTTTTGACATAGGGCCTCATTTACAAGTGAGTCATGATACTACTTATCACTGAAGACAGTTTCAACATATTTCATCCCAGTTTTCTAGTTCCAGGAGGTCGCCGATGCTAATGCTAGTGTGAGTCAATAGGAATCTGCTAGCCTGTCATTAAAACCAATCTTATCCACTCCACAGAACATCCGAGGCAAATCAGCAAGCCTATCTGTATAAATGCTGTGTTAAACTAGTAAACCCGTGTGTTAAACAAGTAAAACTAGCCTTGTATGACAAATTTTGCATTACATATTGAGGAACTAGCTTCTTACCAACTGTGGAATGATATACTTTTCTTCCGGGTGGAAGAATTACTACTTTTGTCAGTGTATTCCAGTTCATAGAGATATTGTGACAGTTTCATGAAAAAAGTTGGAAATCGTCTTCAAAATCCGACATATCCTCATGCCTTTC
Organism: Atherinomorus stipes; assembly: GCA_023101725.1. Lineage (NCBI taxonomy): Eukaryota > Metazoa > Chordata > Actinopteri > Atheriniformes > Atherinidae > Atherinomorus > Atherinomorus stipes. The sequence goes on from JALJCO010004635.1 coordinate 17,343, forward strand.
AGATGTGGCCGTAGTTTTGACTGTATATTTGTGTAATCAGATTTCTTCATGCACGTAGAAGCAGATGACATCACTCCGCTGCCAAATACAGGAGGTATAACTTTGTAAAGTTTCTCAGCAGCAACAATCAAAATGCAGGTTAGTTTTATATGTAACATTATTCTATTAACATAGCATTTACACAGTCTGAAGTCAAAAAATGGTTAGCCTCGGATGTTCTGTGCAGTTGATAAGATAGCTTTAATGACAGGCTAGCAGATTTCTACTGACTTACACTAGCATTAGCACTGGCAACCTCCTGGAACGAGGATAACGGAATGAAATATGTTGAAACTGTCTCAAGTGATGTGTAGGATCCTGGCTCACTAGAAAATGAGGCCCTATTTAAAAAAATCTGAACTGCCCCTTTAAGACATCCACAAACATCCCTGTACCAAAGATCTCAGCAGCTTTGAGCCTCATTGTTTACCACACAGTGAGGCTGTAGGTCATTACCACCCTGTTGCACTCACTATGAAATGCTTTGAGTGGCTGGTGATGAGGCACTTGAAGTAGACCATCAACATGGCCGAGGACTTTCATCAGTATGTGTATGCCAATGAAACCATTCCACAGCTAGCATCTCTACTGACATCAGCCCACCAAGAGAATAAAAACTCTTACATGAGACTGCCATTTATGGACTACATTATCCCATAGAAACTGGTGTTCAAGCTCAAAAATGTTCAGCATGTCTACTTTCAAGTAGTTCTGTGTTCTCTATTCAGACATCAATCTGGTGTCCAAGTTGGCAGAACAAGGTACTGCATTATCCCTGAGCAAATGGGTACTCAATCTCCTAATCTGCAGCCCACAGAGAGTCAGGATTGACAGCACTGCATCCTCCATCATCATCATGAACACTGGCACCCCTCAAGGCTGTGTGCTTAACCCACTACTGTATGCCCTCATGACCCATTAAAATCAACTTCCAACTACGTACCTTGTGGGACTTATCGTTCACAGGGAGAAGACAGAGTATAGAAGTAATGGGTGCTGCCAGAAACTTGACTTCTACCCACTAGCTTGTTTTTAAGCATGTTTTTTTTTTTTTTTTTTTTTTTTTTGTGGTTTTGTGTGTTTTTAAGTTGCTTGTATCTCCGAGCTGGTGGGAGTTTTATTGAACTGATTGGCCGCACCTGGGGAGAATGGCACCTCCCCTGACTTAGTTGGCAACAGCTTGTTTAAAGCTGGTTTGTTGACAGCCGAAAGAGATGAGAGAGGACTGGTGATGGGGGAAAAGGGTCGGAGATGGAGCAGGATCCCTGGGCTCAGGGACTCAGGATATGGTGCAGGGCAGCGAGGTGTGGCTGTCAGGAGCCAGAGGGTGGTCACAGATCTAGAAAGGAGGCCTATGGCCCGAGGCATGGCTGCCTGGAGCCAGAGGTGCGGCTGTGGGGTCCCAGAGGAGGTTTATGGCCTAACATGTGCGGCCGCAGGGAGGAACAGCCACTATGGGCACGGAATGGAGCCCGGACGATGGAGCCGTCAGAGACGCCAGAAACCAGAGACTTTACTGCGAGCCCCATTTGTTCTTGTTGTTGTTTTCATTACTTTAATAAAGTATTTATATTGTTTTAACCACCTACCTGCTGGCAATGGCCTGCTGTCTTTCCCCCTCCTCCAGCAGTCACCTCTATCAAAAGAACCACCACGTGACATATTGACAGGAGGTGCAGGACTTGATATGGTGGGGCAAGGAAAGCAACCTTAACCTCAATGTCCAGGATACAAAGATGACAGTGGATTCCCACTGGACTAGCACCACCCTGTCTCCCTTCTACAATGATGGAACACCTGATTAATACCCTTTAACCTGGAGCAGTGGCACCTCAAATGTTAAGAAAGCCCACCGGCACCTTTATTTCCTGAGATAAATGAAGAGAGCAGGACTTAACGCTGGCCTCCTCAGGTCTTTCTGCAGCTGTGTGGTGGCGATGCCCTAACCTACTGCATCAATATGTGTTTCGGTAGTTGCACTGTGGTGAAGGAAGTATATCCATCCATCAGGGAATTCTATACCACCAAATATAAAAAAGAGCCACTTGCATCCACCATGATCTCACCCATCCTCCACATAAACTGTTTATCCTCCTGATTCTCAAAATCCTTCTGTAAACATTTAAACCCATCCATCACCTCTCCTCTCCCTATTTGCTTGACCTTGCTCATACTATGAGGAGCAGTGCATTCAGGAGCGCTTGGGAATGCCTTATTTCCAGACATCGGAAACATACTGGAAATTCTTATACAGTCGAAACTGATTATTTTCAGTTCATTGTAAATTGTCTGCCTATAATTAATCTCTTTGGCTTTTTAAAAAATTTTTTGCATCTTGAGTGTTTTTGAAAGGCACCTTCAGATAAACTGTATTAGAATGGTCCATGTCCATCTAACTAGGAGAACCAGAGGCCAGCTTTGGGCACATTTTCAAGGTTTAGAGGAAGAAAAATGTTTGCAACGAGTAAATATTAAACAGCGCTGGCAGTCATTTTGAATATACTGGACCTCTAGTCTACAATATTTTACAGAATAACTGCACAAAACTGGACAAAAATATTTAATTGGACACATACACAGTAAAAATACACACTCCATACCTCTTTCTATGAATTCACAAAGATCACCTACAGCAGAAATGTTGTAATGAAGTCCAATAATTATCAGCGATTTGCAGAGAACACACATCAAACTGAGCAGCGTTTTGGAATGCAGGATGCAACATGACATCCAGAGTGTGTTGAAGAGATGCTATAGCTTGTAATGATAAAAAAGGAAGTGTGTCTCTGCATCTAAAGCCCCGTTTCCACCCGCGGGTCTGGGTCAGGTCGGGCCGGGCCTGGCCGGATCGGGTGGGTTTGGGTACGGATGTGTTGATTTCACGCTGTGTCCCCACAGCAAACTGTACCCTTATTCTGGAGGCGGAGAATTAAGCTGGACAGCGCTGCTACGTGATTGTGTGACATCATCGCCGTGTAACGCCGTTTAACCAAAACACCGGCGCCACACATGACAGAAACAGAAAGGAGTCACCCCGGCTTTGTTTTTACGCTGTGTCACGCGGGAAGTGGCGGATTTTTCAATGAATCAGCTGATTGCTGTGTATTAGCTCCACCTCTTTGGTCCGGATCGGCTAGATCAGTACCCCTACCGAAGGGTGCCAAAAAAGTAGTCCGGGTCGGGTCGGATATAAGGGTACCCGTCCAGGTTTTTATCTGTGGAGACGCAAAAAAACGTGGACCGATCCGGCCCGACCCGACCCAGACCCGCTGGTGGAAACGGGGCTTAAGGGAAAGTTCTGGTGACAGTGCTGGAGTGCAAATCTCCAGCTTGATTTAGTGATGGAGGAAAAGTTTGAGGAAAGGGGAAGAAGGAAGTGAAAGAATGAGATGGAGAGGCAAAGGCATTATCTCCCATTTTCCTCCGCAGATGACAAGGGTAAAATAATTATTATCACACAAACAATAATCCATCTTTCCTGTGCCGTCTCCCCTAAGTCGCATCTGTAGCTCCAGGCAGATAATATACTGGACTGCCTGAGATGCATTTGAATATTTCTTTGGCAGGAAATCACATTACTGGCTATTAAAAAGTAATTATTTGTACATAAATTCTCGGCAAGTTTGAGCCTTGGCAGATGCCTGAGTGTGTCTCTGTGTATGCACACTTGTGTGTGCACGTGTATGTGTGTGAGAAGTTCGATGCTAAGGCAGTTAGCGTGTGGGGCATTGTAGTGTTGTGTTTATTAAAAATGCAGACAGCCTCTCCATCATCGACTCCATTCACACACACTTTCATACACACACACGTATACTCATTGTCAAGGAAACTATATCTCATGAGGCGCATGATAATGTAATTACAGATACTTAGCTTAGACGCTGTAGAAGAGTACAAAGAATTGTTACAAAAAGGAAAAGAAAGAGGAGCAATAGAGAAAAGTTTAAAATGAGATGGCCCAGTGAAGAATATGAAGAACATAAAAAAGGATAAATTAAACCGTAGATGTGTAAAAGGGCAAATATAAAGCGACAGAAATGGGAAACAAACTTCACTCAGGACTCAGAGGGGGAAAAATCGGTACATTTATTAAGACTTGGTAAGAGAATCTATCTACTTAATTAAGCCAAATATCCTCTATCATATAGATTTCTGGCATTTATAACAAACCCAAACACTTAAAAGTTGGTTGGATGCTTTGTATAACAGACTAAACCATTATGAGGGTCATTTTAGTTTCTTAAACTTCTGAAAAGTTTGGTTTAAAATCTCCACCCATCACTAGCTGGGTTTACATGGACCCAAATATACCGATTGCTTTCAGTTTAAAAGCTCTTTCGGAATGAAAATGATCCATGTAAACACCTCTTTCCGAATGAAGAGTGCTGAACCGAATGAATTTTCATTCGGTTTCACGGGGGTAGAATATAGGGTGTCAAACCGAATAGGGTGTCATGTAAACGCTGAATCGGAAAGTTGTGAGGTTGCGCTTTTACAGCGCATGCTTCGACAAGACGTCAACGTACAACGAGTGACGTTTCCTCACTTTGACAAATGGCTGTAAACAATGTAATTCCTTGGACAGCAACAGAAAGTTTGTTTTTAATTCAAATTCTGTATCTACGCCTTTTTCTCTTAGTGCAGAAGGAGTGCCTGAGGATCACCTGCTGGATTAAGTCCTGCTGAAACCACAACAACCGTGATGATCAGTTTGTAGACCTTCGTCTTTAATAAATAACTTGATTTACATTATTCTGCGCATGTCAGACAGGATTACTCTGAATAAATGTTGGCGCATGTACACACCAGATCGGAATGAATTAGTTCCCATGTAAACAGCTGCCCTGAAACCCTCAATCAGAATGATTTCGTACCGAAAGGGAAAAAAAGTCTCCATGTAAACGTGCCCACTGTAAACATTATAACCTGCCCAGTAATGACAGGGGTTAGACAATGAAACTGAAACACCTGACATTTTAGTGTGGGAGGTTTCATGGCTGAATTGGACCAGCCTGGTGGCCAATCTTCATTTATCTTCAGCAGAATTAAATGTGCACCTCAGCTCTCCTGTTTCCACCAGAACTGTCCATCGGGAGCTCCACAGGGTGAATATACACGGTCAGGCTGCTAAAGCCAAACCTTTGGTCACTCGTGCCAATGCCAAATGTCGGTTTCAATGGTGCAAGGAGCACAAATCTTGGGCTGTGGACAATGTGAAACATGTATTGTTCTCTGATGAGTCCACCTTTACTGTTTTCCCCACATCCGGGAGAGTTTTTGGTGTAGAGAAGCCCCAAAGAAGCGTACCACCCAGATTGTTGCATGGTCAGAGTGAAGCATGGGGGTGGATCAGTGATGGTTTGGGCTGCCATATCATGGCACTCACTTGGCCCAATACTTGTGCTAGATGGGCGTCACTGCCAAGGACTACCGAACCATTCTGGAGGACCATGTGCATCCAATGGTTCAAACATTGTATCCTGAAGGCAGTGCAGTGTATCAGGATGATAATGCACCAATACACAGAGCAAGACTGGTGAAAGATTGGTTTGATGAGCATGAAAGTAAAGTTGAACATCTCCGATGGCCTGCAAAGTCACCAGATCTAAATATTATTGAGCCACTTTGGGGTGTTTTGGAGGAGCTAGTCAAGAAATGTTTTCCTCCACCAGCATCACATAGTGACCTGGCCACTATCCTGCAAGTAGTATGGCTTAAAATCCCTCTGACCACTGTTCAGGACTTGTATATGTCATTTCGAAGACAAATTGTCACTGTATTGGCTGCAGAAGGAGACCCCACACCATACTAATAAATTATTGTGGTCTAAAACCAAGTGTTTCAGTTTCATTGTCTAACCCCTGTACTTTTGTGGCAAAAACAAACCAGACCTGTCAAAGCAGACTGGTTTGTCGAGAAAGTCCAACAGATGATTTAGATCTGGAAAATCATGAGACACACATATTACTTTGTTAGGTCTTCCCTGCTAGTACAGGTCATTCTCAGTGTCATAGATCCACCAAGGTGTTGGAAACATTCCTCAGAGATTTCCTCCATATCAACATGATAGCATCACACAGTTGCTGCACATCCATGATAAGAATCTCCCGTCCCACCACATCCCAAAGCTGCTCTGTTGGACTGAGATCTGGTGACTGTGGAGGTCGTTGGAGTACAATGAACTCATTGTCATGTTCCAGAAAGCAGTTGGAGATAATCTGAGCTTTGTGACATAGAGCATCCTGCTGAAAGTAGCCATCAGAAGATGCTACAATGTGGTCAGAAAGGGATGGACATGGTCAGCAACAATACTCAGGTAGGCTGTGGTGGTTAAGCCACGCCACGATGGTACTAAAGCTTGTTACATACTGTGAGAAGCATTGTTGTAGTCAAGACCACACTACCAAGACCAAGACATTACTGCGACCAAGTACCAAGACCAAAACATTACCGATACATTACCGAGACCAGAAGTCAAGACTAAGACATTACCCAGTCTTGTACAATATCTTGGTCTCGGTCCCTTGTCTTGGAAACGACTTGGTCTTGACTCGGCTCCTGGTCTTGGTAATATCTTGGTTTTGGTCGTCAGTAATGTCTTGGTCTTGGTGGTGTGGTCTTGACTACAACAGCAGCAAGAAGTGAGAACTTCCCTTTGATGGGACAGGTTTTCACCTTTCCTCCTCACTTTGCATGCAACAGGTGTTGCCTGTTGTGGTGAATGCTTACCAGACAGCCCTGTGCTGTACTGTATTATATATTGCGGCAGGTATGTACTCCTGAGCATACCTTCATTCATTCTGCTGCGTCTTGGATTTTGATCATCTGCGATCTGTGGTGGTCTGCTGGCTGTAGCCAGGGAGGCCTGAATGTCAGCTTCACCTCAAGTAAGCAGGCCTGCTTGTTTGATTCCTCAGCTACGCCATCTGGCTGTGGCTTCTTCCTCACTGTGTGAGGGGGAGCAGGTTGGCTGCGCTGTAACATGTTCCCCTCAGCACCCCTGGATGCTTTCCTGTCTTGTCTTGTCTGGCCTTGTTTTTGATCCATTTTTCTCACTGCTTTTTAAGCAGAACTACCAGTCCTGCTTTGCCTTGTCCTGGAACCCTTCTAACACCCTGCTCAACTCAGCCGTGGTTCCAGTGGCTGATATTGGACTTAACTCATCTACTCTGGTAATCAAGAGCACACTTGAGTTACATGTATTAACTTTTGTTAAGTTCCAAGGGCCTCATTTATAAAGCTTGCTTACGCACAATACTGGGCTAGGGAGTGCGTAAACAACTACTTACGCAAGAGTTGGGGTTTATAAAAAAAAACAACTAGCTTAGGAATGTGCGTAACTTTAAGAAAACTACACACCTTGCTTACGCACATTTTGGAGACTGCCCAGAGAAAAATAATTTTGGAAAGGATATCTCATAAATGTCTCATTTACTTCTAGACAAATGTGAGATCAACGTGAGAGCGAAATGGGACAATGGTTCATTTCTCCTGTTTCTCAACCTCGTCTCCAATGGAAAAGTTTCCAAAATCTCAACCTAGTCTCACTTCCAGTTCCAAAGGAGATCTCTATCATCCTTTTTTTCAAATAATTCTCAGGATGTCTGCATTAAGTCTCAAATACGACTATTTCTCCTAGTGAATTTTAGTAGAAACAAAAGAGGCAGAATGATTTAAAACCTGAATCATGCTGGGATGAGATCTCCTTTTAGTCTCCAGAGATGCAAAAGAGAAAGTTTTGAGACGTAAAAATTTCCTCTGGGTGGGGCAGGCTCTCCGTATATCCTGTCACTCTCAAACATTTAATTTCCCCTTCATATCAAATTATTATCATAGAATAACTTTATAGGATTCAAACCAGCAGCGTCATTTATGCTGCGCAGATGAGCTAAAACTATGTATAAGAACCTTTCAAATAAATGAAAAGGTCTGTAAGCAAACTTATATGTTCAACATTTCATCAAAGTTTTCTCTCACTATCATATTCCTCTACCCAATGATCATCATGGTGATATACTGTATTTACCACATTAACACACAGATTCTGACAATCAGTCTGATGCTTTGATCAGACTGACTGATCAAAGCATATTAATACCGTGGTGACACTTGTGCATAATGCTGAGCATGGATGCATCGGTGCTGCTGGAGGACCTACAGATGGGAGAATTAGAAGGGAATGCGTTTTCAGGGATTCACCATGATTTCCTGGCCCAGTGATGATGATGATGATGATGATGATGATGATGATGATGATGACTGGCTAATTAACAGATTTACTTTTGCAGTGCTGTTGTCTATGAACTGGACCCAGATAGACCGCCCCGCCAAAATCGGGCCCACCCTGACACATCAGCAGCTGCTGACCACAGCGCACTCCATCGTGTAGCCATCAGCCTCACCAAAGACCGGTGGAGGTGTTTAGATGCAGGTAGGGGTTGTGGGGGGGGGGACATCGCTGCACCACACCAAGAAAGTGTTCTGTGTTCCACACACAGTCGCACTGACACGGCGTTTCCTCCACAGCTTCACAGCGCGACTGTTCCATCATCTCAGCCACAACAACACAACAACCTGCTGCCATCAGCAGACTTTAGTTTATCCATGATTCCACTGTGACACCCAAATAAAATGTTTTTGTGAGGCTCCAACTCACCAACAAGCACCTCCACTTCAGTCTCTGCGAAATTATGTTGTATTGTCTTTTTGGTCGACACGATTAATTTTTATGCAGAAATATCCATAAGGTACTTTGCATTCACTGTTTATGGTAGAACTTTTGGTTTTGGGCATACGTACACTTTTAGTAAAGATCCAACTCAGAGTTTTATAAATGAGACCCCAAGTTGTGTGTGTTGATGTCCAGTTCTCCACATCCACTTGTCCCAAAAGACTATTTGAACTTTTTTATACATATGTTTTAATAAATGTTGTTAACAAATTATTTTAAAACCTGTCTTATTTATTGGGGTGAAATTCCCCAATTGATGTTGATGGTTTTTAGTATAGATTTTAGTTCCCTTCGTCACTCTTTTTCCCTCTTGCCACACAAGGCAGGATGGATCCATGCTTTCATGATGTTTCCACCAAATTCTGAGCCTAGCATCTGAATGTGGAGCAGAAATGGAGACTCATGAGACCAGCAATGTTTCTCCATCTTCTATTGTCCAGTTCTGGTGATTGTGTGAATTATAGCCTCAGTTTCTTGTTTTTAGCTGATGGGAGTGGCACCTGGTGTGGTCTTCTTCTTCTGTAGCCCATCTGCTTCAAGGTTGGATGTGTTGCATGTCCAGAGATGCTATTCTGCATACCTTGGTTGGAACCAGAGCTGATCTGACTTCCTGAAGCAGACTGGCCTTTCTATCATCTCCAACCAGTCTGCTCATTCTCCTCTGACCTCTGACATCAACAAGACATTTTGGTCCAGACAACTGCTGCTCACTGAATATTTCCTCTTCTTCAGACCATTCTCTGGAAACCCTAGAGATGGTTGTGTGTGAAAATCCCAGTAAATACTCAGACCAACAACCATGCCATGTTCAAAGATTCTTAAATTCCCTTTCTTCCTCATTCGGATGCTCATTTTGAACCTCAACAAGTTGTCTTCACCATGTCTACGTGAATAGATGTGTTGAGTTGCTGCCATGTGATTGGCTGATTAGCTATATGTTTTACCAAGCAGTTAAAGGTGGACTGAATGAACTGGTTGTATATCCATTCTAACCTCAAGATTCCCCAGGAGAAGGTGAAGAGTTACTGGGTGGAGGGATTTCTGGGTTTCCCTCCTGTTACTTGTGTAACCTGATCTTAAGTGGAAGAAAATGGATGGGCTGATTTACCAAACACCACATGCCGCCTTATCTCATTTCCTTTGAAACTCGGGATTAAAATTTTGCAGTGTGTAAACTTTTGCAATCAAAAGTTGCCCACAGCATTTCACCAGCTCGACTTCCTCCCTAGTCCATCTGAGTGTCATTTCTCCAGGTAAACTGGCCCACACCAAGCCAAACATTGGCACGATGTAAGAAAACTTGATTCATCATATTAGAGCACTGACTATAAATGGTTCCATGGTCTAATGCTAACATTTAAGAGGTGGACAGCATGGCAACGCTCACCACTCTGCAACTGGCCTGCAGCCCCAGCCACAACAAATTACAATGTAAATTGTGTCAAGTCCACAAAGACGTTAGTTCTTTTTGGTCACATTTTTATTTGAATAACTACACAATAGTGTGCTAAGTGCCTTAACCAGCAAAAAGTCCCATTCTGTTGAAATCGTTGAAGTAAAAGGATTGGACTGAAACTGACTGAGATAGATAGATAGATAGATAGATAGATAGATAGATAGATAGATAGATAGATAGATAGATAGATAGATAGATAGATAGATAGATAGATAGATAGATAGATAGATAGATAGATAGATAGATAGATAGATAGATAGATAGATAGATAGATAGATAGATAGATAGATAGATAGATGAGGAGCAGGATTATTGCTTTGAACTGTTAAAGAGCAGCAATAGCAGAAGGGACAAAGCTTTTACTGAAGCGTGCCCGCTTCCACCTCACTGTCCTGTACCTGCGACCCGAGGGCAGCAGGCAAAAATGGCTGTTGAGGGGGTGATCTGGGTCACTGCTGACAGTCTGGGCTATGCATGTGATGGCTTTATTGTTTAAGTGAGAGAGGTCTGTGGTGGGCAGGCTGATGATTTTGAATGCAGTGTTGGTGATCTTGGTGAGTTTATTCCTATTGGCGATGGATAGCATGTAGAAGTAACAAGGGGAGCAGTAGAAAAAGATGAGTTGGATGATGCTGGTGTAAAACAGACGGAGAAGTTGTGCGGCGACAGAGAGAGCATTGAACTTACGGAGGATGTGGAATTTCTGCTGGGAACGTTTATGAATGTTAATGATGATTAATATTACTGTTGCTCAAAGGTGAGCATATTGTCCAGTGTGAGTCCAAGATATTTTAAGTGATTGACACATTCCACTGTTTTGTTGTGTACGACGGTGTGTGCTAGGTCCGGGGTGTGTGTTTGGGTGTAAATGAGTAGATCCTTGGTCTTGTCCACATTCAACTCCAGGAAGTTGTCAGAACACCACTTGATAAAGTGGGTGACAGACTGATGGTAAAGGAACAAATGTGACTTTGGAACAAAGGAACAATGTTTTAGGTTCACAGTGTGATGAAGGAATAGAGGACCGAAGGAGGCAGGCAGGATCAACAACGATAGGTTTATTTAAAGCAGAACTCAGTAACTTCAGTTCAGGGCTCCCCCTAGTGGTGTCCTTTCACTGTCGTAAAGTTCAACCCCCCTACACCCCCACAGCACACATACGGCTTCTCTACCTGTCTTTCCTCTATTTTGATGGATATATTTCTAAGCTTTTACTAGCATGTTGATGCTACGTTGCTACGTTGGTAGCAGCACCTCGTCTCCCTCTGCTCAAAGCGGAGTTCTGTCTCTTCTGAAATGGGACGTTTTACCCACGATTTGCGGGTAAATATGCCGTGGATTATTTTTTCTCTGGTGTTGGCAGGTAGCAGGTAAGAATACGAACTTTTATTTACTTTTATTTTTACTTTTAGCGCCTTCTCTGATTGGTGTATTGTGTATCTGTCGGATGCCAATGTTAAGAAAATCGATCTCAGTTCAAAAAAATAAACGTCGCAAAATTGCAAGACGGAATTGTCTCACTGATGTGAATGCTCCCGTTGACTTGACATTAATTTGATTAAAGCTTTTGCCGTGTGAATGATTTCAGACAAAATATTCAGAGTAGGTGTGTAAAGGCCTTAAGACACAAGACAAAGCCGACACAAAACCCACAGATCGTGACAAACATATGTCCAAAGACTGCCAAAAAGCGGAAGAACTATTGATCAAGACCACTTGAAAAGATTCCAGCATAGTCTTTCTGCTGGAATAAGAAATGTAAAGAAACTAGAGCTGGATCAGGACTTTGCACAGTTGTGGAAGCCGAGATTTTCCCATAGACACCAGTTTGTTGCTCTCTGATGGAGGTTTCCTCAGACAGGTTGTGCACAGTCGGTGCATTCTGCAGTCTTTGTCATTAGGTGTTTCTCCATCTGGACCTCCCACATTAATGGCCTTCATTAATGTTTGATGGCTGCATTACTCGGTCACTCTGGCTTCAGGTTGGTTTTGCCTGAGCTTTGGCTCAAAATGACTGTATTATTTTTTGTTTACTTGTGGTTGTGGTGAACTTGGGTGACCTTAAATGTTTGTTAAATTAATTATTTTGTAGAATATTTTAGCAGGTTGTACTCTAAGCATGTGGTTGAGAAAATGTTGATTTCGATGTTGAAGGGAAACTCGTAGGACTATAACGAAGAGGTTAGAAAAGGCAAGAACAGGAACTGACTGGGAGAAAGAAAGGCATTAATTTAATGAAAGTGGGACAGTGAAAAATAAGTGAGTGAAAGCAGAGAAATGGAGACAGACAGTGAGAGGAGGCTGGCAGTGGATATTATCAGGGGTCCTGTTGGATGTCGTTCAGTTTGGAGACATAAGGCTGAGTTGGCATTGTGTTGGACATGCTGTCAAACAGCTCTGTCAGTCTAGTGCTGTATAAGAACTGAACTTTCATTGTAAATAATCCTGTGAAATGTGTTTGGCTACATCTGGAAGTAAAACTAGAGCTTTTTAAAGATCCTGATTGTGGCTTTGATTCTTGTTTGCGCTGAATTTCATCATTCAGGCTTCTTCTAGAGCAGATAATTTTTTTAGATGTTCTTGTTGACTTTCACTTTCAAACAGCATCTTGTAGATTCTGTTTTGTTTTACTTCCTCAGTTATGGGCTTGACACACGGGAAGTGACAAACAAAAGCGTCAGCCACCCACCCAGCAAAATTTGGTTGAAAAGATGTTGAAAACACATCATGTCCATCCATTGAAAACGTTGGAACAACATTTTGATCTGGTTGAAAAGTGAAAGGTGAAAAGCTGTCGCTGAAAAGATGTTTATCAATTACTTTTCAACGTCTAATTTTGGGCTAAATTTGGACCAAATCAGACGGTCCAAACTCAGCCCCATTTTCAACATCTATTTTTTGGCTTAAATATGGCTATGACGGACCGACCAGATTTAGCCCAAAAAACAACGTTGAAATGACGCCTTGTGTTTGGTGGGAACCCAACACTCAGGAAGCTATGAACAGCAGCGACGGCAGCAGCCTCGCGCATCGCGCTGCAGATTGCTTGTTTGAAAGCAGTCTCTGACAGACAAAGCATCAAGGATGAAGTCAGATAATTTTGCTCAAATTCACTGCACTCTTGCAGTTGACTACAAAAGAACTGGGTACATTGATCAAAGTTATTGGACTGTCCACCCTGGTGCCAACAAGTTCCCATGCAGCTGCCTCTTTGTATATGTCTCTATAAACACTGTGTAAAGTGTCATAAGCTGGGTTTCTGTTACAGCTAGAATTGTGCAAAACCTAAATATCGCAATAAAAAAAACGGTAATGGAAACAACAAAATTTTGAAAAACTCAAATATCGCAAAAATGTTTTTATTTTATACTCCCATGAGACAGTTTTCAGACATGTTGATGTAGAAGTATACTGTATAACAAAAGTGTAACACGTTTTGCATTTACATGCCATTGGACATGACATGGGGTGTGTATGTGAGCATCTGTGTGTACTTATTCAGCCAGAATTGTGAGGACTGGTTTGTGTGTTTAACCAACAAAGTGATGAACATTTTTAGAAAATGAGGACATTTTGGCCGGTCCTCGCAAAAAAAGCCAAAAAAAACCCCACCCATTTTGAGGCTCAAGATTAAGTTGTATAGTTTAAGTTACAATAGGTTTTGGTTAGGGTTAGGGCAAGGGTTAGGTTTAGGCAATCAGTTGTGGTGGTTAGGGTAAGGGGCTAGGGAATGCATTTTGTCAATGAATGTCCTCACTAAGATAGATGTACAAGAATGTCTGTGTGTGTGTGTGTGTGTGTGCAAAAACAGGTTTTCCTTATCAATTATGGTGTTCATAATCATTCACAAATGTCAACTTTAAAATCAGAGTGATTTTCAGGGAAGTTTTACCAAAGTCACATGTAGGCGTATGAGAAAAATCCAAAAATGGCCTTATTTCAGCGAGAGAAGTTCAGTTTGGACAATGACATGTGAACATGGTGCAAGTTTTTTGATGCATTAGTAACAACTACAACAGGGCCAGGACTTGGTAATCTTGTGCCCACGTGTTAGTAACTGATTGCCATGATTTAATAGAAATTTTACGGTTGTATGGTAGTGCTGAAGGTGTTTTCAAACTTGTAATTATCGTACAGGACTTTAGTAAGCCCAAGTTGTTATTAAAATGTGCTTTTTAAATAAAAGTGACATTAACATTGACATTGATGTAATAATGTGTGGCCACGGGATAACATCTTGCGGCCATGCTTTAGCAACATGTGGCCACTATGGTTTTGTTTCCCCCCAGCAATGTTATCAGAAGGCTCAGTACAGTACAGTACACAAAAACTTTCCTCTGCATGATCATCCACTGCTTTAGTCTCCAGCAGTTGCTCCATAATGCAAAATGTTTTTTATCTCCAAATTCCCTCAAAGTGGAGTCTCGTGGGACGAGATATTGTAAGAACTGACTCATGCTAAACACCATTCAGTGGAAGCACCTGCATATCACAGTTGCACTTTGTCCAAATTTTTTAAATATTGCTTCTATTTTGCAAAAAACACTGTAATAAAAAACGCATCTACAGTATATATGAAGAGTTTATTAGCAAAAACAGTTAACCACCATTTAGAAAAAACGGAGTTAGCTTTCCGTCCCTGTCAGGTACAAACCTCCTATCTCCATTTAACATCATTAAAAGCCTCTACTTCATGTGAGTGTGATTTGGTGAAAATATTCAAAAAGTAAATGAAGAGTTTATTTGCAGAAGCAGTTAACTCTGTTTTTTCTAAATGGTGGTTAACTGTTTTTGCAAATGAACTCTTCATTTATACATACATACTATATATATATATATATATATATATATATATATATATATAACAATAACAACATAAAATGATAATCGCAATAACTAGTAATATAACAGTCATCATTGTAAATTTGTCATAAGATGTGAAAATACTACGTACATGATACTAGTGGATGTCGAGATGATGAAATTAAAATATTTTAAAGTTATTACATTTTAGTAGATGTGAGCCAAAGTTTAGACAGTTGTGCGTTACATTATTCATAAATATGGTCCAATTGTTAAAGAGTTACAGTCTTCACATATATTGAAATCCTCCTTTTCACTTAGGAAAGAACAGTTGCATAAGTTCAAATGTACAAAAGTAATAATAAAAAGAAATTGAACTGAAGACATGACATTGCTTTTGGATTGTGGTCAAACAGAAATATTAAACAAACATGCATGATGAGACTCCTAAACTAAAGTTTTGTTGAACAACCCTTTGAGGCAATCTCTGCAATCGAGTGTTTTCTGTAACATCGAATCAGACTTCTGCACCAGTTGACAGGTATTCGCACTGCTCATCAGCAAAGTGCTCTAATTTGTCTGTGACATTTTTTTATTGTCCTTTTCAACCACAATTAAAAAGCTGTATCTTATCTCACAAAATTATAATTTGGAATATTTTTATTATTTATAATGAATTTTTCCAGTTTCTTGTAATTTGCGTGACTATGGTGAATTTAGCCTTTTCTTTAATGGGAGGGATGAATAAATGTGAGGACTTTATATTTTTGAGTGAGGCAGATATTTTTTTCATTGATACAGAATCTGTAGTTTTTCCTCTCAGGAATACGCCTATTCAGAACTTTTTTTTTTTTTTTTCCCAGTTCAGTATTGTTCTCTATTATAGTATTGTATGAGCTATCACAAGACTGTAATGCTGTTTGGAGGTTGGGTTGCTGCTAAATCATAGAGGATAGAAAGTCTAATATTTCAGATAAATAGGTTGTGACTTGAAGCCAAAAGTGGATTTTTAGTGTGCAGTGTCTTGTAGCATGCAAATATTTGTCAGCTGTGTTTAGTGAGCAAAAAGTGTGTCTGCTGTACTGCCTGAAAACGTTTTTTTTTTTTTTTTTTTTTTTTTTTATGTAACCTCTCATCATTGTAGTGTATTGTGGGAACTATTTTGTATAGAATAAGTTGTAAGTTGGTATTTTTGTGCCTTTAAAGTTATTATTGCATGTTTTGGTCTAGCATATGACATTGGCAGTGAAAATGACTTCCTCCAGTTTGGAAATTGGAAGAGAATGAAATTTTCCTTCTATAACGTTGGCTGTAAACAACACTTGCATTGTTTTCTTGGGAAAACAATCCATAGGTGGAGTGTTGACAGCTTTATGACAAACACTAACAACGTACTGTAGAAGGTTTAGAAATAACACAAATCCACAATTACAGGAAGGCATCTGGCACCTGGTGCTCCGACTGTACGACTGGGTCAGATGAGCTGATTGGACACAGGGGACGTGGGGTTACGGAAGCACCAGCACAGGGACAGACGGACAGATGGACAAATGGATGTGGACAGATGTAGTGAGACCTCTGTAAAGCCTCAGAGGAGATTCAAGAGACCGGTTCTGCTCTGTAGACTGGCCAGGCAGGTCCTCGGATCACTGGGTGGGAGGTGGATCAGCTCTCTGCATAAGGTGTAAACCTTTATTTATGAAGCAGCTCTGAATAAACAAAAGCTATTTTAAGCTGCAACTTCACACATTTGTTATAACACAGAAATATTTATCACTTTTATTTTCAGTATATTAGGAATTTATCCCAGTTTTTCAATGAACCTGCTTTTTTTTTTATAATCGTCCCTTTCATCGTTAGAGAGATGAGTTTATTTTAGCCAGACTGTCTCTGTGATTATTGGTTCAACTAAACCTAAAGCAACAAATTAAGCTTTTTTTTTCACTCAAATCTGATTCATCAGACCCTGAATGTGAAATGCAGCCAAATTCAGCCAAAAATACAGGACTCATAAATTTCCATCATTCAATCACACTAATCTTAAGTCCAGACCAAATTTAAGGGGAAAAATAAGGTCAGAAAAGCAACACCCTTACTACTGATTCATCTAACCATGTTAATTAATCAGGTTTATTTAGGTCTGACATCATCATTGAGAAAAATGATTCCTTTTTCTCTTTTCTTTTTTGTCAGATCAAGCAGAAATAATGAAGAGATCCCCACAGATTTTGAGCTGTGTTTAATGGGATTGGCACTGGGGTGGTCAGTCAACACAAAGGGAGGCCGAATCTTAAACTGACAGAGACTTTAGTTATTCCGATTTCACAGTACTTCAGCACTTGTCTGTACGAAACTTTGTTGCTCTGACTTTGGATATGCATAAGTTTAAAAAGAAACAGCAGCAAAATCCTTTAACTTACAAAAACTTACTAACTTACTAAACTTACTAGATAGAATAAATACAAACGTTTTAAAAGTGCAAAATGAAGCAAACACCATATTCCACAAGTACAGTATATACAAAAATTCCATTGGATGTGTCTTTATCATGCCTTTCTGATAACCAGATTTTTCTTTAACCCTGATTTTACTTTGTTATTTGATCCCTAAAGTGCCCCTGGCATGAAATTAGCATTTTTTGATCATACATTTTAGTTTCCCCGGCCTGTATGTGTCCCCGAAGGGGTTAAATTATAGATTTGCGTTTCCTTTTTTCATGAGTGTGTCTGCCTACATGGCGAAGTTAGCATTCACAAATGGGCTGATTGGCAGTTCGGCATATTTTACTCCTAGTGCAGCTTGTGAAGCCATGACTTCCAGCCAATTACCTCCCTCCCCCGAACTACACTCTCCAAGTCCCTCCCTCCCAGACCTACAACAACAAACCGACATCATGGCGTCCCGTTCGCATCAGAACTGCTCTGTACCTGGTGGACGAAGGACAACATCAATCTTTTTGTCCTCCTCACTGAAAAACTTGTGGATGATTTCATTTCTGCAGGAATGTGCCGACCAAACTAACAGAAAATCTCCCTGCAGCTCCGTCTCCTCTTCAGGTTATAACGGCTTCCAGCCCCCACTAAGAAACACAAAGTTTCTAATAAACGTTTCTCATCATGTTCGTCTCTTTTATCTCTGAGGGAAACTGATGTTATTGATGATTCCAGTTTATAATTCTTCCCGTTGTGTGCACGTGTTCAGCTGCGCACAACTTGGGTTTGCAATCAGGCCTTCATCGTCATCATCATCATCATCATCACTGTTTCTGTACCGCTCCGGTCAGACGAAGAAAGATCTACCGTGCAGAACTAGTGATTTTTATCTCTAGTATTAGCTACTAACTGAATTTGGGTCCTGGGTGAAGTAAATAATTCAGGGAACCTTGTTGCTGGACGATGATGCTGTTTTCTTCTTTAACTCTATTCATACTCGCGCTGCATCAGCGTCAGTATCAGGTTGGTGACGCTGTCACCGCCGTACGTACTGTATAGATCCACAGAGGCTCAATACAAACTTTTTCAAGCCTGACGTGCGGGGTCGCGTTCAACAGAACACATGTTTTTTTCACTCAAACATGAGTGTGTGGAGAGGCGCATGTCTGCAGGTTAGTGCTGAGTGTACAGTTTGGGCGAATGTCTCCAGGTATTTCCATATGACTCCGCCTCCTCTTCGTGTTTCAGCAGATGAGGACCATAAAGACTCATTGACAACAGAAGCACATGGTGACAAGCGTGCCTTCTGGTCCTGCCCACCGAACCTCGGTCGTTGTACACCGGTGCTAACAGTAGTGCTAACTAGTAGCGCCTGCTATTCTATGACTAGGCTGAGTGACGGTGAATGATCCTTTCATAAGTATGGAGGTACTTAGAGTCTGACTAAAAATGGACCAAAAGTCGCCGGGAATTTAATGCCACTGGCACTTTAAGCGTAATGAAGAAGTAAGACAGAGTCTCGGCTGTAAAGGTCCTGACTATACTTAGCAAAAAATCAGGATCTGTGCTCAGTTTTGGTCTTTTTTCTTTCCCTCTGCAAGTTTCATAAAAAAAAAAAATGACAGAAACTGATAGTTCTGTGACCAAAATAGACCCAAGAAGGTCGTCACCTTGGTGGTGCTGAGGCCAGGAACTTCTCTCTATTCTACCTTCAAGGGGAAAGTTGAACAAATCTGTGCACCTACACTTGAAAGATCTGGAAGTGGTCATATAATTACAGTTTTCCATGCAAGTGTTTTTGGTGTACATTTAGTTTGGGATCTCAATCAGTGGGGACAAATGTTCGTTTCATTCATGTAAACTCTTGCTCTGTGTATCCAGCCTGGTCTTGGTGCACAGGTCTACATTTTTGTTAGCCGTAATGCTTGATCCTACATGAAACACCAGCAATCATCCTTGGCAGACATGTCCAGGCCTGGCAAGGAAACTGTGGTGGAGTAACCAGTTAGAAATGCTCTCACCTCAATAGAATAAGAAAAATAACATCCTCTCAGCCAATGTTGAGCATATTTTAAAAATCCCTTGCTTCTATAAATACGGTTCATTCTGAAGAAGTTGGAAACATGTCAGTAAAGATATGAATGAGTGTCTTCTTAAAAATGTCAGCACTGTTTTCCAGGTGGCCTTCAACTTTAGTTTTCAATTTGGCGCCCTTATAAAACTTTCTGACATCAATAGAGGGAAAGTGTGTGTGTTTTGTTTAGGTGTCGTATAAACAGGCTATCACAGAAGCTTTCTAAGGTCAATGTTGCAGTTTATTTACAGGCTGAACTATTAGGACTAATGCACAAGTACTGAATGAAATAAAACAAAATATGTTGCAGAACTTTTCCCACAATTTTAACTAAAGGCATAAAAAGTGCATCGATGTGTGCATTTTAATCATGAACAGTGAGCTATGACTAAGCTGTGATTCACTGTAAATGTTTATAATTTAAAAAAAAAGTTTTTAGAGAATTATCAAGAGAACAGGATTTTGCCAAAATTAGAGTAAACACAGTCTTCTTTAAAACCTAATAGCTCAGGCATACTGCTCAGTGGAAACATTATTTACATAAGTTTAAGCTAGATTTCCCCGGACAATGTTGAAAACTACGCGGCCAACTTAAAGAAACACCAGAAAGGAAAGCAGCTCCTGGCTGCAGTTGAATTTATTTTGTTCTTTTATTGTATTGTGTGTTTTTTCTTCACCTGCCTTCCGACTACAGATGTAAATTTTCTTAATCCAACATATTGACGTCTGTTGCTATGTTCATTAATGTGTACTGTCCCTATCAAATAAGCAAATAAGTAATTAAAACATTTGAAGACGGAAACAATACACAAAATTATAAGGCTTCTTTTAAAAGCACTGAATGCAAAAAGGTTTTTAACATACAAACCATTCGTTTTTTGCAAAGTTTAAGGTGCCATGAACATAAAATTTAACTTTTGTGGGGTTTCGGGGGTATAATATGATCTGTTGTGCACCTATGAGGCCATGTGAATGTCCAGAGTGAGTATCAAAGTTCCTGTTTATGGTCTGTCAGCTTTGTGTCTTTATTGAAAAACAGTTAAATCAGACAGCAGCTTATCATTCTACGTGAATTGCTCCAATTAGAGAACACTATCTAGCAAACAGCCTCCCCCTCCTCTCTCCTTCCACCCTCTGCTCTGCTCTCACCCCCTCCCTCGCTGATTCAACTGCGTGAGTGGGGCTGAGTGACTGCAGAGCAGTCAGGTCTGGGTTTTCAAACAAATGGATTTAAAGAAAACTTCTGCAGCAACACTGAGGGAGGCGACCACAACCTTGTCATTACCGGTAAGTTTATTTATTTTCTAAATGCTGTCTTGTCTGATAAACGTAGCTCACTGTCTTAAATGCCCATGTTGCTAGCAGTTAGCCTTTAGCAAAGTCCAACCTATGAGCAGCTTGACCTACTTTCTCTAAATAAGGTTATAGCCAAATAAGGTGTAGCCAATCAAAATGAAGTCAACTTGGTCTCCAGGTAAAGCTGCATATCATTACCGCACCCAACTCTTACTGAGGAAGTGAGGTCTAGCGTGCCAAAACAATGCCCCGCTGTAAAAAGTGATGTTTTTTTCTTTGGAGAATTGACATATGCAGTAATGCCAACTACATGAACTAGTTTTTACTGCTATGTCATCACTCCTTTAAAACGAAATACAGGACTACAAAAGATCCTAAATCAAGAGCCGTTCGGGAGTCAAAAGAGCATCCCATCACTAGCAGAGAGCTGCTGGGTTTTTCTCTCTCCAGAACCGCGTTTAAAAGCAGGATAGGGGATCCTGGAAAAACTGTTTGAGCAAGCTAAATTTGAAAAAAATATACCCCCCCCTCCCAAAACCATGCCTCCAGAGCACAGGGACGTCTGCTGATAGTTGTTGGCAAGCATAACCTTGAACAGCCGAGTGGCTAGCTTGTTAGCTTCCCAGTAAACAGCAGAGGAACCACGATTCCTAAAAGCGATAATTATCTCACCTCCAACTTCTTCTGCTACCTAAGAGCAGCGAGCAGTAGGGCTGGACGATTATGGAAAAAATTATAATCACGATTATTTTGATTGATATTGAAATCACGATTAATATACACGATTACTCATTGATTTTATAAAAAAGTGTCTATTGAACCACATAACTCAACTTGGAATATGACTTTTAAAAAAATTAAACCGAAAAAAAAATAGAAACAAGTAAAGGAGTAAGATAAGAATACTATAATAATAGCAATAAAAAATTAATACTAAGTCTACATGCATTCCTGTTCTATACTCCCTGCAGTTTGCTTCCTATAATTCCACCAGTCTGTTCACTTCAGGATTAATTGTTTTTCTTCGATTACAGTGATTTTGTGATTGTGAAAAGGCAAAATTGAAATCACGATTAAAATTCGATTAATTGTCCAGCCCTAGAGAGCAGCCATATTTGTCTCGGTTCGTCTGCCCTGTGAGACGCTCACGGCGAGTTGCGAGCGCAAGGAGAGTGGGGGCGCGACAAACGGCAGTTGAGTTTGATGGACATAAAAATCATTCAATCAATCAGCACGGGCTGTTCAAAACTCAACCCAATGAAATTTATTTCATTGGAAGGGGTTTTTCCAGTTCTGTCCATTCCACAGGTGATTTTTTATTTTTTTTTATTTTTTTGTCAGAACATTTAATTAATTGTCTGCAATCGGGGTGTGAAGAAGACTTTAAGCAATATAGTAAAAAATGCTCCTGGAAAACATCATCCACACAACTGACATCCACCATCTTACTCGTGTTTAAATGAGCTCATTAGTAACTTTCTTGGTTCGACTGTAATGGAGGCCTGCGTCATCTTTAAATCCTGACTTGCTGCCTTACTGAAAGTCTGTTCAGCAATATTTATGTTTATGCTTCGTCACTGACTCCCTGAACCCACATTCAGCAGCGGATGACTATCTTGCCTATTTGGCAGGGTAGTGTGTTCTGATCAGCAATGCAGACTTTGGATCAGATTACTGCCGTCTGTGTTTAAAGCTCCTCTCAGCAGCAGGTGTGAAGTATCTGCAGTCACTTGGTCCTTGTGCCAACATGATGCAGGTTATCTGTGCGGACAAACCGCACAGTTTTCCACAACTTTATACTTTCCAGCGCTCAGCGGTGAGTGTAATTATTTAAATTCCTTGACAACTGCTCTGCACTGTGAAACAAGCTGACATGTCTCGCTGACAGTTCTGCAGGTTATGTGTCAAATTACAGCATAATCCTGGATGACTTTATCTATTCAATAAACCCTCACTCAGCAATTTTTTTCTCCAGATCTGCCCGGTCATTCAGTCTGAACACGACCGCATACAGTGTGGTGAGATGTTGCATTCAACCTTTGGTCCAAGGCAGAGTAGGTTACTGTGATATTTATTTATCCTTTTGCACCAGTGACTTCATTATGCCCAAAAGTATTGATGTTTTCTTTACATTTGGAACAGAAAAAGTCAACAGTGTCAACATTCTTGCATTGAAGCCACTTCCCTATTTGCAACCACAAAGAGGCTTTTCAAGAAAAATCGAATCTGTTTTTCATTATGAAGTTAAGAGCCATCTGTTGCACAAATGTGAGAACCAGAGCTGTAAAAATGCCTTTGAAACTCAAAATGAGCTTATGAAGTGCTCAAAGGTAATCAAATCAACTCATTTCAGTTGTATCTAAGTACATAATGTCTTATACATATCTTGGATTGTAAAAACATTTTTACTTATTTATTTTAACCTTTATTTAACCAGGAAATCCCTTTAGATTACTGTTTCTTTCTCAAGAGGGGTCTGACTGCAAGGGCCCCCTGCAGTAGTGGACACATAAAACTGTTATGAAACAAAAACAGATGCAGACCACATAAAATCATCTTAAGAGCAGCATTTACACACCTCGGTTTAACAAGATTCTAATAAAGCTTTAAACTGACCAAAAGGGACCAAGTTACTGAGCTCATCAATAACGTTCGCCTTTTTTTCTTTTGTTTTATAATAGATTTATAAAAATGAAATAAATATTTAAAAAAAAGAAAAATCTGTAAAAAGTCATTCCAGGGTGATGTTTACTGGTGTGTAGCATCCCCGCTTCTTTTAACAACTGTCTGTAAACATCAGTAAAGTGAGGAGTCCAGTTGCAGGAGTTTTAGGAGAGGAATGTTCCATTCTGGTCGAAAATGCTCCGTTTACTCACCTTAAGTCAGGATGAGCGCCGCCATTTTGGCCTACAACTTCCGGTTAGTCAGTGTTGCAGTAGTCTACCACTGCCCCCGCTGGCAGTTCCACAGATGAGCTACATGAATAGATTTAATGATATAAGTGTTCAAACATGAGCAGCATTCATTGCTTTGTCTGCAGGTGCCACAACAACTGGAAGGAAAGCAATCTGACACTTTAATTAGATTCCTTCACAATTTCTACCCCAACAGCTAACGTGCTAGCCTCGGCTGCTAACAGTAGTAGCTGCTCTCTAGTGGTGGACTCTGCTTTATTCTTTATTTACAGTCTATGCTCTAAGAGCAGCTTTAATAATCAGTTCAGCACCTGCCTTTTGTAGGATTTTAGCTTTCAGATGAGGCATAACATGATCATATTAACAGTAGTGTCCTTAAAACAACTTAGACTTCTAACTGCCCTAATAAAGCTAACTTAGCATAATGGCAAACAACAACAACACAGAGCATTGGCTCAAAAAGATTGTGGCGACCTTGCAGAACAATAATAGTAGTGATCAAAAAGTCCCATTTTGTTCAAATAAACATACCCTCCATCCAGGTATTAGCCGACACAGTGAAAAGGGTCTATATGGCAGCTGCGCAGCTGCAGGACTGTCCCATCCCTGCGATAACTGAGCATCCCGGTGTCTCCACGCTCCGTTAGCTCGTACCGACA
The DNA here is from genome assembly GCA_023101725.1 of Atherinomorus stipes. Lineage (NCBI taxonomy): Eukaryota > Metazoa > Chordata > Actinopteri > Atheriniformes > Atherinidae > Atherinomorus > Atherinomorus stipes. The sequence goes on from JALJCO010004635.1 coordinate 41,748, forward strand.
CCCAGGTGAAGTGAGAGGTTGCTTGCTGGACTTGGACTGATACTGGCTTTCAGAAGTTCTTCATGCAACAGATCGTGACCGCCTTTTACGCCCTTGTAATTATTTTATTTTTATATTCAGTAAAATCAGACGCCTTTTCTTTTTTTACTGTGGTCTGTTATATGTAGTGCTACAGCACCCAGAAATCAGCTGATCGCTCTCGCTTGATTTCTGCCGTGGCTTCCGTGCTTGGTGACTTATTTGTGGAGAGATCTGATTCCTTCAGCACTGATCTGAAAGAGTGCAGGATGATTATGAGTTGAGATGAGTATGTGCAAATTAGGGATGGTTCTGCTGGGTGGCGCTTTCCTGGATGGATTTCATAAGAAAGACTGAGTTAATCCAGCCACTGAACAAGTTCAGCAAATGCTAGATCTAGGAAACTACCAACAGTTTTCAGAGAAATAGGACTGGTGTCAATGTCATCTTCCCACTCTGTTATGAGAACTGGGTGAACCAAACATGTTTTCTTGGAGCTTTTCAGTCAGGTTTTCCATTCTTCCAATGTAATGTTTTCCATTGAACAATACTGAGATCACGCCTCACTGGAAATGCTAAGTCAATGCGGAAATGCCCCTGTTGGAAACGTGGGCGAGGCTGAATAAGGTGAATACCAAGGATGAAATTTTGATTTCAAAGGTGGGAGGTGGGGTGGGGGTGCATACGTATTATCAATGAACCTGGCAGCGGCTGATTCAGTTAAGATAGCCGCTCATTTCTTACCAATACAGTAATACATTCACACGTTTACAGACTTTTTAGTTCACCAGCCTCCATAAAAAACTGTACCTGCCCAGTTTGCTTTTTTCTTCTGGCAAAATACAGTTGTCCTCAAAATTATTCATACCCTCCAATTAAAGAAGAAAAAAAATCTGTCAGTGAAATAAGATTAAACTGACAAAGTAATAATAAATTAAAGAAAAAAAACTCAATGAAAATCATGACATTAATTTTGAATTGTGGTTTGAAAGAAATATACAAAATAACACAAAAAATAAATCAAGTAAACAAGCATGATGGGGCTCTGTAGATAAAGTTTTGTTGAGCAACACTTAATCACTGCAATCAGGTGTTTTCAGATCAAATCAAATCAAATCAAATCAACCAAATCAAAGATACTTTATTGATCCCAGAGGGGAAATTCATGTTTTAGTACAACCCGTCCAAGACACACAGACAAAAAAACATAAGACAGGATCAGGCAGACCGTGGTCAAGCAGCCCCTCGCAGGGCGCACCTTTGCAGAAAGAAAACGGTGACATGAGGAAAGATGGGTAAGTGGTAAAAGAAAAGAGGTCTCCAAACTCTTCATGTACACAGGTGGAGACCTGGGAGACAAAAAAAAGACACACCAATACATAGTAGCACGAACTCAGGCAATCACAACATGAAGACACACTGTGGGCAGAAAGGAGGTGTATCCCCTCCAGACAGCCGAGCGGGGACGCTCAGGCACCCTCCAGGCCCAGTCTGTCCAGAAAGGTGGGAAAAAGAGGAGGTACGGCGGGGGTGTTGAGTCTTAAGGGGAGGTGTGCAGTGATCTTGTGTGTCCGTGGATGCGTGTGCGTGTGTGTCAGGCTGTGAACCTGTCTGAGTTCACACCCGTCTCTGTCCACAGATGTTATGGTGGCCTTGGGGGTGCTGGCCAGATGGTCCACTTCCCGTGAGAGATGTGCGGGGGAGGGAACAGGGAGGGATGCTGAGAGTCCATTCGCATAACTTTCTTGGGGAGTTTGCAGAGACAGCCCGTGTTAACCCAAACACAGGCCTCTCGTCAGGGTCGCCAAAGCAGATAGCAGAAGATGTTTTGAAGCAGGTCAGACGTGGTGGTGTCTGCCTTGAGTCCTTAACAGGTCTCCATAGCAGCATCAATCAGCCAAATCGGGGGTCAATTTTCCAGGAGCCGTGCCAACTTCTCCACAGATGTACCCACTTCACGGACGAGGTTCGGAACCGCAGCCAGCGTGCCAAGCTGGGCCTGAATGACATCTAGCTTGCGATGAAGCTCATGCAACGCCAGAGTCTGAGTGTTGATAGCACAACTGATCCCCACACAAATGTCAGGCAGTGTGCCAGTAGCTGCCAGCATCCCTCCAACTTTGCGATAAACCAGGAAAATGCCCACACCAATCAGCAGGAACCCGGCTATCATAAATCCAAATAGGTAGAGATCTTCAACATCCTCGATGGACAGCACCGATAGACACATGATCTTCCATTTGCATCCCGACTATCCTTCACCTGACAATATCATAGTCAGGCCTGACATGAACAGTTGGACAATTTGGGGTGCGACAATCATACATTTTGATATATAGAGGGATAAATATGTAGTTTCACAATTATCATGAGTTTGGATGTATAAAACCCTAGTTTATATTTTCCCCTTACATTATATTTATCAGCAGCAGGTCAGGACCTGACTGGCTCCATTTAATCAAACAATAAAGATTTCTTTTAAATATATGGAAACCAATGAGCACAAGTCCTCTCTAGAAATTAAGGAGGATTGGCTTTATACCTAGCATGAACTAAATCAAGGGATTAACATAGGTAACAACAACAGTATTCTTGTTAACTGGCTTAACATGATGTATTGTCCTGTGTTAACTAGTCATTATTTAGCTAACATTATCTGCATGGAACAGCTTCTACTTACACGGTTTGCTTGGGGAAAAACTGCGAAGTTTTATGCTGCTCTGACTGGTTTGCTGAACTTTCCTGACACACACCATTCAGCAGCTCTGCTCTCTCCCATCTGTGATCCTCACCTACCGGTGCAAGCATGCGGAAGCTCATGGTGCGTTTAAAGACGGCTTGGATAAAATGGTTTTGAACAGTAAAAAAGCACAGGGGACCAAAACGGCCAAACAGCTAAAACTGGTGGATTATTCCAACTCTCCATAGCAAACAACACGGTTAGCCAAAACACTTCACAGGAAGATTTAAAAAAAAGATATACTTTATAAATCCTAATTAGTGAGCCAATTAGGAAAAGGAGCAGGAACCAGTGTCTGTGCATTTATACTTAAACTGACGTAAATACATCACATCCATCCCCTGTCCAATCAGAACCCTTCCCAATCCCCAGATCTAAAGTGGAATCAGAAAAACGTGTCTTTCATGTAAACTTACATTTAGAATTATCATTCCCATGTAAACACAAAGGAGAGGCAGCAGAGGCCGCTTCCTGCTGCCGCTGCCTTTCTGTTCCATTCTCCTCTTGTTGTTAAGCTGCTACTCAGCTACTCATTTACTGCAGAAAGTTTTGAACGCAAAAGAGAAATAAATGAATAAATAAATATATGAATAAAATGTTTAAACATGGAAGAGGGCGGGGATGAGGCGGAACACGGAACAAAGGGAGTCAGCTGTCGGGGAAGTGGTCAGCTCGAGCAGGAGATTGGATGAGAGCAGAGAGAAGAGAGACAAACAGCTACGTTGACCAACGTAAGCCATGCAGCTGGATGGCTTACAGTGGTTATCGTCTTTGCAGCCCAGCAGCCACTAGAGTGGATGCATTTTTTTTTAGGTTTTCTTTTGCTTTTCACATTGTGTAGATTGTACTATTAGACCATAACCACCATCTAAATGAGGTTATTGAAAAAATGCTCAAACTTTCAAATAGTAAACCATAGCTTTAATTTAGAATTTGAAAAAACATCATGTAACCATGGCCCATGTTAGCCCACATACAAATTTGTGCACATGCTCCATCTTGTTTTCTGTTTTTATTGTATTTCAGTGGCAGTGTGGAACAAACGCATGAAACAATCTCAATGAGAGAACACACCAGATGCAGAGACAGAGGTGCAAACAGACACTGCAGATGGAAACACAAGCACCCCAGTGTGCATGCACGTGAGAGTGTGCAGGTGAAACCAGGCAGCAGAGGTGATGGCGAGGAGACCGCAACCACGCCCAGCTGATTAAAACTCATCAGTTAGATGATAAACTAAATAAGAATTTAAGTGTTAAAGGCTGGAGTATGGACAGAAGAGTACATCACGTGTGTCTAGGTTGTAGTTGCAACGGCAGAAAAATAGCTCAAGCCTTTGGGTTGCCAGGCTCGCACTGCCAACACAGCAAGTTACCAGCAGCTTGCACCGCACCATGTCCACCAAGTATTGCAGAGGAGTTTATAACTGACAGCTGACGTTAGCCACGTTAGCAAGAGAGTTAGCTTATCGATCCAGGAGAAAACCTCCATGGAAGACGTTTATGTGGGTCCATCTACCATAGTCTTCACCTAAATTTACTCCAGTTTTTGCTCGTCTCAGGTCACTCCTCTTCTGAGACAGATAACGATATCTCTCTAAGACAGATAACGATATCTCTGGGGCTCTGAAGCAGCTGCTTGACTTGCCAACTCCACCATTTTTCCCTGTGCCAACCTAACTGTGCTAAACATACTGTTGGGACATAGAGATTGTATTTGGCGACCCGCAACGGCACCCCGCATTGGTTTGTAGATGTAAATATAATGCCATTGTCAAACCTGTTAGAATTAATTTTATATTCATTTTCAGGCTGAATATATTTTTTTAAAGAAATACAATACTTTCATTCTGCACCGCCTCAAACATCTTGCGGACGTATAATTTAAAAGAAAAAATACAGTTTTTAATAAAAATGTCCCATAGCCTATTCAACATTCAAATTAAAACTGATTTTTGCACAGATGCATTAGCTTTAATGAAATGATTCATGTTTCCCTCCTAAGCCTGTAATTCTGTTTGTTTGCTTTACATTCTGAAATTTGATGTTTCTGCCATCAACACGTAATTAACAGCAGTACCTGTAACACCAAGCAGCATAAAGAAAGATTGATATGACGGGCTGTTAGCCTCAGGAGCTACCTGCTGCGATACACAGAAATGCACACACTCAGCCTGCCGGGCTTTTCTGTGTGGAATATATGGCTGCTCTAAGAACAAGATGGGCTTTACTCTTTGTTTATGGGAGAAATAAAGGGTTGTGTGTGGTCGTGTGTGTGTGTGTGTGGTGAGGTCTTTGTAAACTGCTAACATAGCATTCAAAGAACAGCTAATGACCACCAACAACTAAGGAGTCTCTGTGGTCTTCCTGACTTCCATTTGTCTGTCTGCTTCTTCTTTGTGTGGTTTCTCTGTTGCTCCCCAGCTGTTCTTCTCTTCTTTCTCTTGATGTTTGGATTTCCGCCGGCCGTTCTGTTCAGTCCTGGTGGTGGAACTGGCCTCTCAGCACATCAAGGTATTTGACTGGGCTGATCTCTTCAATCCTCTATTATCTTCCATACCATAACATACAGCTTCTCCTGGGTATTCCCACATGGTGTCCTGCATGTGAACGTCCTCATAAAGCGTTTTGTTTGTGAGGCTCCTCAGAGAACCCCGGAGGAGGTTTAGTCTTGATTATAGGCGGCTCTCGCTGATATACGGAGGTTGCAGCCACATCACAGCTGAGGGAGAGCGAGGTAGATGAAGAAAATTAGAGCAGCAAAGAAGAGGTGGTGGGCTTACCTGTACCCTCGGCCCAATATGAAAGCACAGCTTCGGTGAGGATCTCATCACTAGTCTGCTAAATCCGTTTTAATTGACTACAAATCTTTGCCCATTCCTCCTCGGTTTACCTCCCATCATCTCAAACCACATGATTCTCTCATTTTCTCCCTCCATGCAGTTTTTTTAAATTTTCATCTTTCTTCAGAAATGATTGTTTTTCTAGTTTATTTTACACCCAGTACCTCATATTTTCCTCTTGGCCATTTATACAGCATGCTGTAATCCTTGCTCCTTATTCATTTCAACATGTAGTATTTTTGTTCATCACTTTAGTGAAGCAAAGTCAGAGAATACCGAGAGGTTAACATTTTGTTTATGCTCAAGCATTGTGTGCATGTGTGCGTTAGTGATTGTATGCTGGCCTCTGTATGAGTAAGGATTGTTTGTGTTTTGATGGAAAGAACAGTTCGTTAATATTCATAACTAGAGGAAAACATCCACCGAACACTTGACTCTGCCCTCGTAGGAGAGACTGGCATCAGTGTGCGTGCACACAGGGGAAGACAGAAGTGGTCTGCTTTGTCTCTCAGAACTACTACAGCTTCTGGATTTCTTGACTCGTGAGTTTCTGCTGGTTCTGCATGACATTTCTGTCCTGCTGTGACTTGTGTTGAAGATTTTTCACCTAAAAAAATCACTTAAAGCTGACATTTTTTAAAAAGTACTTAATACATGTGATTCCAAGTGATTCACAAATCTTAAGAATTACACAAAAAATGTGGCCTAATATTTCTATGAATCATAAACCTGCACAAAAAGTTTTACTTTCCATGTATTTGCTGAACACATCGTGATTTATCATTATAATCTACAGTGCTTTGTGTAGCTTACAATTCATTGATCCGGTGATGCATCACAATGGGTCAATGTGACAATTTGGCAAAGAACAATATGCCATTACCATGATGCTTTGCCATGGAAAACAAAACCATAAAAAAAGTAAAAGGAGCTATGATGCACTTCCCGACACTGGTCCTACAGTCTAAGGAGTACGAAAACAACAGGAAGCAACAATAGCTACCTCCATGCAGCTCACTGCTCCGGCTAAAGAACCTGCAATAGTTTCCCCACCCGAGTGTGGCTCACACGAAAACTGTCAATCTACAAGATGACTTGTGTTTGTTTCCATTTATTCAATATTAGTCAACAGTTCACCCCTTTATATTTCTAATAGCCCCCATATCAGCTGTGGAAGCCTTTATGTTTCTAAGAGCCATCATTTCCCAAAACCTGAAGTAAGGAGTCTGATATAAACTCCATTATTAAAGGTCCAGCTGAGGATGAACTTTCGTCACCAACTGAGGGGGCATTTCCTGCTGTTTATACCACAGTCCGATTTGGAGCAGCCATAGGCAAACAGACAAGACAGATGGGAAACACCACTGGAGCACCCCCGCTTAGCAAAGTGATACGGAGGGCACGGAACGTTGGCATTTCATAAACAGCAGAGGGGCATTCCAGGTAGGAGGTTCAACAAACTGAGTCTAAAAAGAAACTGTGGGTTAACTTACTCTGAACTGAGCAAATCTGAGTTTTCAGTTCCAGAAAAGCTGCTTTGACTGGGTTCAATCAATTTCGAGTATCTTTACCCAAAGTTGGGAACCACAAAACAAGCCAACATGCATGGAGCCCCGATAGTATTTCAACATGTGGGTTGAAATATTAGTGGATTAAATGATACAGTTTCTTAATTTCAACTAGATTCAGTCCACCAGGGGAAACTCATACATGTACGGAGAAAACTTAAAGGAATAGTACACCCACAGAATGATGTGTGTTCATTTTCTACTCATCCTCATGCTGAGCAAGACTGTGGAGCACTTTTTAATATCTCAAATGCAGCCGGTGATCAGACAGGTTTTCGTTTTCCCCCCAACTTTTATATAATACAGTTCACCGGCGACTGACCCAAAGAGGTCCATAAAAGTCCTCCAAAACTTGGCAATATTCCTCCATACTGCTTGTCCAATGTAATCCCAGTGTCCTGAGCGGGTGGCGTCCATAATTTACATAATTTACATAATCATTTAGAATATTTTTATAGCCTAAACAGTGCTACATCTAGCTGCCGCGAAGCGCACCCTTGCGAGTTCACGACACCACCGAAGCCGCTGCAGACGAGGTCACGTGTTCTCTTTTTCTTTCTTTGTTTTAAATCAACAGCCAACCCGTCTTGTGTTTGTCCACAGCTCGTTCGCTCTGAGCACAATATAAACAGTGAATTTCTTCTTCTACGCTTGCATTATCGGCAGAGTAGGTGCTGAACGCAGCAACTTCCATAGTGTCATGAACTCACATTAACGTGCAAATAGAATCTGCAATAGTACTGTTAAGGCTATAAACATATACTAAATGATGTTGTTTCGAGTAAATTATGGACGCTAACTACTCAGGACACTTGGATTACATTGGACGAGCAGTATGGAGGAATATTGACAAGTTTTTGTGGACTTTTATGGACCTTTTTGGTTCAGTCGCAGGTGATCTCCTTTATATGAAAGTTGGGGGAAAAGGAAAACCTGTCCGATCTCCGGCTGCATTTGAGATATTAAAAAAATGCTCCAGAGTCTTGCTCAGCTTGAGGGTGAGTAGAAAATGAACGCACATCATTCTGTGGGTGTACTATTCCTTTAAAGTTAAATTTAAAGACATCTTCTAGAAGGTAACATATTAAACCACTAGACCATGATTGGACATCTTTTATATTTATAACACACTGGCTGATAAACACCGTCTGTGCCCCAGTAGAGCATGTCCAGCAACACCCCTGCTGTATAAATTAGGTTATTATGCTAAGGGAAGATGCAAAGACATGCAATCCTTAGAAATGGTGTGGAAAGTAAAGCGGTAAATGATAATGGAAGGACAGGAAAGAGCAAGTTAGAATAAAAACTAAAGAAGAAACTGGATGTTAAGCTCCACCTTTGGGATGATGATCTGTGGGCGGCGGAGACAGGAGCTTTCATAGCATCAGCTTTACACCTGCACAAAATGATCTGTCTTCTGCTAATTCACTCTTAACCAGCCTCGGCACTGGTCAGAGCCCGGAGCCAATAATGGTGACTCATGAAGACAGCAGCTCAATAACTGGAGAGAAAACCAAGCTGTTGTCTCAAAAATGCACCGAGAGTCAGATGTTTCCGGTTTTTAACATGCACAATGACAATTTCCCCTGCTGATCACCCTTTGCTGTAAAATGTGACATAACTGTATTGGCAGAATAGATGAGGTTTTTCTTTCTCTCTTCCTCTTTTTCTTTCTTTCTTTCTTTCTTTCTTTCTTTCTTTCTTTCTTTCTTTCTTTCTTTCTTTCTTTCTTTCTTTCTTTCTTTCTTTTTAATATTAATATTATGTTGCGCCATTGCAGTGGTTTACATCATCTTGCATGCAAGGCAAGGCAAGTTTATTTGTATAGCACATTTCATGTACAGAACAATTCAAAGTGCTTTACATAAAACATTATAAGCAAAAGGGAGAGAAAAAAAAACAATTAGAAGCATGATTCAAAATTAAAAGCATTTAAGATTAAAAAGAGAGAATACAGAGACGTGCGGATTTTAACTTTTGAATAAAATCTACGTAAATGCAGCTGAGAACAGGTGGGTCTTCAGCCTGGATTTAAATAAACTAAGTGTTTCAGCTGATCTGAGACTTTCTGGGAGTTTGTTCCAGACATGTGGAGCATAGATGCTGAACGCAGCTTCTCCATGTCTGGTTCTGACTCTGGGAACTGATAAAAGGCCGGATCCAGATGACCTGAGGGGTCTTGTAGGTTCATACTGGGTCAAGAGGTCACTGATGTATTTTGGGCCTAAACCATTCAGAGCTTTATAGACCAGCAGCAGAACTTTAAAGTCTATTCTCTGATGGACCGGCAGCCAGTGTAAAGACCTGAGAACTGGACTGATGTGGTCCACTTTTCTGGTCTTTGTGAGAACTCGGGCAGCAGAGTTCTGAATGAGCTGCAGCTGTTTAACTGATTTTTTAGGTAAACCAGTAAAGACGCTGTTACAGTAGTCAAGCCGACTGAAGATGAATGCATGGACTAGTTTTTCCAGATTTTCCTGAGACATCAGATCTTTTATCCTTGAGATGTTCTTCAGGTGATAGTAGGCTGATTTAGTGATCGCTTTGATGTGTTTTTCAAAGTTTAGGTCTGAGTCCATCACTACACCCAGATTTCTGGCCTGATTGGTGGTTTTTATGTGGATGGACTGAAGTTCTGTGACAACCTGCTGTCGTTTCTCTTTGGCTCCAAAAACAATCACCTCAGTTTTGTTTTTGTTCAGCTGAAGAAAGTTGAGGCACATCCAGTCATTAATCTCATCAATACATTTACCAAGAGCCTGTACAGGGCCCCGGTCTCCTGGTGATACTGTAATATATAGCTGTGTGTCATCTGCATAGCTATGGTAACTAATATTGTTGTTCTTTATAACCTGAGCCAGTGGGAGCATGTAGATGTTAAACAGAAGAGGCCCCAGGATAGAGCCCTGGGGAACTCCACAGGTCATTTTTGTCTGCTCAGATGTAAAATTGCCTACTGACACAAAGTACTTCCTGTTCTCCAAGTATGTTTTGAACCAGTTTAGTACAGAACTAGAGAGACCCACCCACTTCTCCAGTCGTTGGAGTAATATGATGTGGTCAACCGTATCAAATGCAGCGCTGAGATCCAGTAAAACCAACACTGACATTTTTCCAGTGTCAGTATTCAGACATATGTCATTCATGACTTTAGTCAGAGCAGTCTCGGTGCTGTGGTGCTGTCTAAAACCTGATTGGAAGACATCATAACGGTTGTTTTCTCTTAAAAAGTCATTTAGCTGGTGAAAGGCTGCTTTTTCAATGATCTTACTTAAAAATGGAAGATTGGAGATCGGCCTGTAGCTGCTCATCTGTGTCTTGTCTAGATTATCCTTTTTTAGCAGAGGTTTGATCACAGCTGTTTTCAGTGACTCTGGGAAAACACCTGACGTTAGAGAGGAGTTCACAATCTGAAGCAGATCTGACTCCAAGGTCTTTGAGACCTTTTTTAAAAAACCAGTGGGCAGGATGTCCAAACAGCAAGAGGAGGAGTTCAGTTGATGCAAGATGTCCTCCAGTTCTTTGCTAGTAATGGGATAAAACTGTGTCATGGTGTTTAGACTTGGTGGACACGATACAAGACCTGAACCTGCTGTTGTTGAACCAACAGCTTGTCTAATAATTTGGATTTTGTCTGTGAAAAATTTGGCAAAGTCATTGCAGGCTTTGGTGGAATAAAATTCAGGTGCTACTGACACAGGAGGGTTTGTTAGCCTGTCGACTGTAGCAAATAAGGCCCGAGCATTATGACCGTTTTTAGTGATGATGTCAGAAAAATACGAATTCCTTGCATTCCTCAGCTGTAAATTATAAAAGTGAAGTTTCTCTTTATAGATGTCATAATGAACCTGTAGTTTTGTTTTTCTCCATCTGCGCTCAGCTTTCCGACACTCTCTCTTTCCAGTTTTCACCAGTGTGGAATTTCTCCATGGAGACTTTTTCCTTCCAGAGATAACCTTCACCTTAATAGGAGCAATAGAATCCATGACACTCAGCATGTTAGCATTAAAGTTAGTGACCAGCTCATTGACTGAAGCCCCTGACAGGGCAGGTGTTAGAGAGAAGACCTGGTTAAAAATCTCACTGGTATTTTCAGTTATACACCGTTTTGTTATCACCTCCTTTGAGACATTTGTGTGCACTGAGATGGTACTCTCAAAGAAAACACAGCAGTGATCCGACAGCCCCACATCACACACCGTGACCTTAGAAATGTCCAGACCCTTCGAGATCAGTAGATCTAAGGTGTGTCCTCTATTGTGTGTGGGCTCTGTGACATGCTGGGTCAACCCGAAGTTGTCCAGAGTGTTAATCAGGTCTTTAGTCCCTTTGTCCTGATGACAATCATAATGGATGTTAAAATCACCAGTGATAACAAGATGGTCAAAGTCCGCACAGATCACAGATAACAGTTCAGTAAAATCATCATTAAAATCTGCACAGTATTTGGGCGGCCGATAAATATTTAAAAACATGACTCTGGATGAGGCCGTCAGCTGTAAAGCCACGTATTCAAAAGAAGGAAATCCCCAAGAGATAACTGTTTACACTGGAATGAGTCCCTAAATAAGACAGCGACCCCCCCACCTCTCCTGTTCACTCTGGCTTCACTGATGAAACTGAAGTTAGGGGGTGTGGCCTCAATAAGAGCTGAATGACAGTTTTCATGTAACCAAGTCTCAGTTAAAAACATAAAGTCAAGATTATGTTCAGTGATAAAATCATTGATTAGAAATGATTTTCCTGCTAAAGATCGAACATTTAGTAAAGCTAACTTAAGCATTCTCAAAGTATCATCATGTTTTGGAACAGGCTGTATGTTTACTTTAGATAAAAACCTTATAGAGTGGAGCTCTCTGTGTTCTGACAGAGCTACATTTCTCCTTCTGTTACGTATCAGGACAGGGATAGTAAAACCTTCTAAACAGGGTCCCAGCTTGTTCTGGGAAAGTTTATGACTGCTAACCTCGCAGCCCGGAACCCCATGCATGTTATGGTACTCTACAACACAAATGTTGTTCATGGTCATGTTAAGTCTCAGTAAAAAAATAAAATCTCTCTCTTTTTTAAAAAAAAAACAAAAAACAACCTGCCGACACTGGCCTGAATTACTTCAGCTGGGAATATACCAAACTCCGCTGGAGAAAACTGAAGCCTCTGAAAACTGAATAACCTTAAAGGTAGAGTCCGAAGTCCCCCCACCATTTCCTTTTGCAAACAACAGTATTCCAACTGAGCGCCCCTCCCTCTCAGGCTAATGGCTGCCTCATTCTTCAGCCTATTCAGCTTCAAGCCTCTCCTTCAGAGCTCAGAAGTGGGTAAAAGCCAAATAAATATTAACTCTGGTTTTCCATTGTGCACTATCAAAAGCTTACCTTTTCTTCGGTTTTCTTTTTTTTTTTTTTTTTTCCTGCGAAAGTTCAAGTAAATGGGGTCTGCTCCAGTCATGAGCTTATTCCCACACAGCATCATGCCCATAGATCTGTCATTGGCTGGCGATATAAACAGAAATCTCCACCCAGAAACGACCCGACCAGACCATAACAAAGCGAAAGAGTGAATTACAGGCAGGGAGAGGAGTTGCATTCAAACTCACAACTGCATGTGAGTAAAGGCCCAAAGGCACGGTTTGAGACGGATTTTACTTGCACAAGGCATACGTTTATTTTCAGCAGGGAAACTTCAGATGCTACCTTTAAGGCAGTTGCTGCTAACATGCAAACAAACAAAACAACTTAATGACCATTTCCATATTTTAAGCCTGCACTTTTCCAGACATATAAGCCACATTGACTTCAGTTCATTCACTTCTGTGGTCACCAGCATGAATCTTAAGCAATTTAAAAAAAGGAAAAAAAGTGAGATTTTATTTAAATTTGGACTGAAGTTTGGCATTCCTGGCCCAAATGGTCAGAGTCATAATAAAACTAGTCATGCAATTGCTGATCTAAGCATCTCAAAGCTAAGTTTGCTGCAGAAAGAGATAGTCTGCTGCCAGAATCAATGGCTCAGTCTTTTTTGTTGGTTTGTTTGTTTTTTGGTGCTTTTTTTTATCTTTAAGCTTCATTAACAAATTTTCATCACATAAATGCTACATTGAGCTTAAGACAATAAATAACCCTAAAGTGAAGCATAGAGTTCAAGTAATCTTACAGTATAAATAAATTTTTGAACAATTAATATACTGTATTTCCCAGACTGTAATTTGCAATTTTTAAAAATATATATAGCTCTGGTGCTTCTGCAACTTATAATCACGTTCCACTCATATATATTAAAATATGTAGATTTTAAAATTTTAAATGTTAGTTCATATTGTCTGACATGAGCCAAGAAGTAAAAATTACCATCTAACACCACAAGAGGGCGCTCTGGGCTCTGAGCAAAGATCCGAAAATTGCATTTTATCATCAAGAAGAGTTCATATTTTGGCAAATGTGTTTATCCTTTTTAATTATGTTTATGATGATTTACAGGCATTGATTTGAGAACCAGTAATTGGGGAAGTTTTGCCAGCCACATATAGGCCGAAATGAAAAATCAAAAAATCGCCATGTTTTTTTCATTTTAGACATTGCAAGTTCTTGAAGATGAGTTTCTATGTTTGTTCCTGCAGATGTCACAAGAGGGGGATTGGAATTGGGAGCTCGGTCTGCTTTCTTACTGGTTACGTGCTTGTTGAACTTGCTAGCTTGTTATACCAATTCAACCTATTCAGCCTCCATGGTATGTTCTGTGTTACCTTAACATACCCAGTGGCGGTTCTACATTGTATTACTCCCTGAGCGAGGCACCCTCAGATTATTTGAAAATCACACTTAGACAGCCCAGTTATTCTTCTATTTCAGTTAAAACAGGAAACAAAACACAGTTAAAACAATACCGCACAAAGCAGTAGAAGTTATCAGAGTTTAAAAAAAATAATCATATACATAAACTTGGCAAAAATGTATACAGTCAGATAACATAAAACAAACAATAATATAAAATACTTAGAATAAACAAACAAGTTATTGAATAAACATTCTAAATAGCACAAACCGTTCATCTCACAAATAACATACTAGAGTTAAGGTGTGACTGACTAACAATTTTATACTGTGGATCAATCCAGCCGACTCAGATAAAAAACAAAAACAAACAACAACAAATGAGATAGGCTAAGTGTCGTGCATCAGTTTCATTAGACTCATGATATTATTTAGCCCATATGACATGAGCCTAAATAATAAATAGATTATATTCAACAAAAAAATCTCAATTTTGAAAGTAGGCTATAGATCTATTTGAATTGCCGATGTCACATTAAATTAACAACAAAAGACAACTTTTTAAAAACATCATCTGGCTTGATAAATACACAAAATTACCAAAACATTTTTCTTTTGCTAAGAAGAAATTTTTTTATCAGGAAATACATTGAAAATGTATTGTAACATTCTTTCTTATGTGAAATGAAATGGCATCTTCTTTTAAAAAAAATGGAAACTTCATGTCTTTTTACAGTTACAGGCTTTTCATGTTATTTCATGTGAGACTTGTAAATTCACAGCCTATTTCCATCATTTTATCATTATTTTCTGGATTTTGAAAAAATGGGGAAAATTTTTTTAAATATCACAGAAAAAAATCTGTGATATTACAGATTTTTTTAACAGTGTAGGCTAGAATAGGAGAAGGGGAAAAAGCATGAGTTGCGCTGGGCTGCTGTGTATGGACGCGCCACCAGAGTTCAAATCAAGACCTTAAAAGAGACCGATGGTCTCAGAGAGTCTTCCCTGCAGTAGCGGGTATTACTGTACAATACAATGGTTCAGATTCGAACAACAGTTTTACTCACCATCATCCCATAAAATCACGTTTTGTCTGAAGCTGCTGCAGATTTGTGTGCAGGACCCGCGGGGTCCAAAGCAGTTCTCTGGACAGGACCTTCTCAGGGGGGAGCCTGCAGCTGCAGGGGGCACCAACATGCTGATCCCTGACACAGTGACATGACAGATAGGCCTAATATAAAACTATGCAGTGGCGTTTTTGTGTACTTGGTTGTTTTTTTTGGAGGGGGGGGGGGCTAAGCCCTTGTGCCGCCCCGGGTGGCTACCTGGTTCGCCTAAAACCGCTGCCGAACATACCAGACACGTGTTCGGCCTGTTGTTCTGTGTGCTGTTGTGTAGATGAATAACTTGTTTTTCCAGATTAAATGTGTGTTCTTGGATTTTCTGAAATGAATTTCTAAATAAATAAATGTGATATTTATGTTTTCGTCCTCTTTATGGTGCATTTTATGACTGATGCGACTTATACTCCAGTGTGACTTATTGTCCAGATCATACTATTAGGGTCAAAATATAATTGTTTTGACCCTTTCCTAATTATTTCCTTTAGGCAAAGTGTATCAGTACACAGCTACCACAAAGTAGCTGTATGATGAACATGTTGCACCATCAGATAGTTGCAGCAGTGTGGCCTGGGTTCATGATCACTGAGCTCCATTGTTGTATTTTTTGCTCTTCATTTTTCATCTTCACACTCTTTTTAATCTGATTTCTCTCCATCTCAGCTGTCGCCTTCTCTTCCATCAGCTGTGGATGTGTGTGAGTGTGTAGGACATGTAGAGGAGAGCCGGTGCACACCTGCACAGTGTGAACTGTCCGCGGGGAAGGGTGGAAGATCAGCAGCGCACAGCTGTCCACACACCAACGTGAACACACAGATCAATTGTGAAGACAGAGAAATGAAGGTTAGAAGAGAGACGCGCATTTATGCATACTGGGCAGAACTCGGGAGGGGCTTCTGTTCGCGCTTTTATTTCTTGTGTTTTGATGATGAAAGTCTGTTCATAGAGTTGGATTTTGATGCCTTAATAAAACTCACATTCATATAAATAATTGCAATTCGTTTTAAGGTTATTTTCTTTTAAAGAGTCTTTGAGAAATGAATGAAAGTCAATGTAATGTCCTCTTAAGTGATGGAAACACGGCTGTGTGAGTGTGTGCATTTATTAGTCATGCAGACAGTATGGGGCAGCTGTCAGAGAGTTCTGACACCCCACTGTCAGAGACCGGTGATGGAAAAGCTGAAACACACACACACACACACACACACTCTCAGCCTTCAGTCAGTGCTGCAGTACGCAGCAGTACAGCATGTTGAGAGATCAGGTGTCTGGTGTGTTTGAGATGGAGTGATATGGAAAGTCACGGGACAGAAAAGGACGCTTCCCTGCAAACACGACATGTCTGTGTTCGTACATCTGCTGCGTCAGTCAGATGTAAACCGCTAAACATCTGAAGTGTGTCACTCCTATGTATCTAGGAACTATGTTAAAACGGGGGATTTCTATATTGGAGAAGCACTCAGAGAACAATTCATAACTGACTCTGAGGTAAGATGATAACTTCGTCATAGATGCTCAAAAGCTGCAAACTATATTTGATTACCTTGAAAAAAGAGAGGCGGCTTTTACAGATAAAATACTGTAATCAAATGTGCAGCATGTAACAAAACCAAAGATCAGTGGCAGAAAAATGTAATATATAATTCAAAACTGTTATAACTGATGTGTGATCGCTTCACTGGAATAGCTGTTGTATTTGTTTTCTTAGAATGAGCCATTTGTATCTACTTGTTGGGGTTTTGATATACATGGAGGCTGCCATATTTGTGCCACCATTTTTACAACAGTGTCCCTAAATGGACAAAACAATGTGTGTGAAGTGAGAAGCCTCGGAACTTCGTACCACTGTGTTTAATGGAAGTTAGAGCACTGTGTAGGATAAGTAATGCCTTAAAGGTGCCATGACATCAAATTTAACTGTTCTGGGGTTTGGGGGGGTATAATATGATCATTTGTGCACTGATGAGGCCATGTGAATGTCCAGAGTGAGAATCAAAGTTCCTGTTTATGGTCTGCCAGCTTTGTGTCTTTGTTGAAAAACAGTTGAATCAGACAGCAGTTTATCATTCTACGTAGTTCTATCATTCTACGTAATTTGCTCCAATCAGAGCACGCTATCAAGCAAACAGTCATGATGAAATACTGATGAAATAGTGCAATCCTAGCTACACCTGAGATCACTATCCACTCACAGATGAAAACAAATTTACGTCTTGGAGAATTTTGACCACTTACGGCCACCGTACATTCAACAGTGCTTGGCATATGAAGTCATTGCTATACCCATCTTTACCACAGTTGTCAGTAACTCTTACACACAGTACCTTTTAAAGACCCGCAACGGAACTTTTAGCAGTTTTCTCAGTGACACCAGGGTGTGAACCACAGGGCAGCTGGGGGAGCTACAGCTCCCCTAAATGAAACATGAGCTCCCCTAGCAGCAAGTTTTGTGAAATTTTGGTGGAGCTCTATACTGAAAATAAAGCATGTTGATTGCTCTCAAATTCACTGTAGCTAATGATTATGATGTTATAATTATTATGCCCACTGAAGCGTGGCTGCTTCGTACTGCTCTAAAAATATACTAAATGATGTTGTTTCAGGTAAATTCTGGATGCTACCCACTCAGGACACTTGGATTACATTGGATGAGCAGTATGGAGGAATATTGACAAATTTTTGTAGACTTTTATGGACCTTTTTGGCTCCGACCCCGGTGAACTCCATTATATGAAAGTTGGGGGGTAAACGAGAAGCCTTCCTGATCGCCGGCTACATTTGAGATATTAAAAAAGGGCTCCAGAGTCTTGCTCACCATGAGGGTAAGTGGAAAATAAAGTTACATCATTCTATGGGTGTACTATTCCTTTAAACAAGTTATGCTAATCATTAAATACAGGATGATGCCCGACGAGGTGTCTATTGACTTTACAAAGGAAACCTTCCTCCGCTCCGCACCAGATGGTTCACGCCTCCAAGTCATCTGTTAGGTTCTGACAATGGAGACGTCGAAGGACATTATCCGACTTATACCATAGCCACTTAAGAAATAAACAAATATTAGAACAATTCTTAATAAGTCCTATGTAAATATTGTTTTTTTTAACAGTTACAATCACAAGTTTTTCACAAGAAGCAGCTGAGCGGACTATTTAATGTCTCTTGTGATGCTGACTGCCAGCTCTTGCAACAGCACCTGCAGCTCGGTCGGTCTGCAGCTGTTAATCAGTTCTGATTAGAGGAGGGAAGTGAGATGATTGTTTTAAGGTTATGTCATGTGATACAAATTTTTATTTCTGTAGAAGCAGGCTGCTTCTACAGCAATACACTGTCACAGACATGACTGGTGTGCGTCCAGCCTGGTGTCTTTGTTGGCCCACAACGAGCTCCAGAGGCTGTGGGTCAAACAATTGTTGCTTGTTATATTGTGTTTATATCGTGTATGGCCTGAGTTTTTAGTTACTATGCATTGGTAGCCTACGCCTACGTTCTGCATAGCAGGCAATAGTCTCAGTTATTGCCCCCAGTTTCTGAGCCCTGGGACGCTGCTGGGCAGTGACGGCTTTAAAATGTGCATAATGAATGTTGGTGTGCCATCAAAACGAGTCAGAAACACATATTTGGGTGGGTCTTTAAAATCTAACCCAGTGTTACTTATTGGCTTCAATCCTGTATGACACATTGACATTTTTTTCATGATTTTTATTATAAGATTTTGTTTTGTTTGTTATTTTACTTTTGCTTTAATACTTTTTTTGTTTAATGTCTAGTATTTTTATCATTTCTTAATCACACAAGGCATTTTGTTTCTGCTGGGGTTGTATTAAAGTACTTTCATAAATACGCTGGTGCGGTAGCAGTAAGTTGCTGTTATCACAGACCTGAACGGATCATTAGAAGATCTCTGATTCAAAGCTTTAACCTTCCCTGGACAAGGTGTCAGGATATATGACCTCACACAGTATTTATAGGGTAGCTAAAGCTGAACTGGCATCTAAATTGTGGGACTACTTGTTCGTCTCACAGTTTCCTGTATAACATCAGTTGTAGTTTGACCAAACTGTTAGCTGGAAGCTTGTGAGCCTGCAAAAATCACATGATCGATTAGCAGCAGTAAGATTGCAGCATGGCTGCTATTATTTCATCAGTTACATCTTTACGCAGTTTATTTATGCCAAGATTTTTTTTAAGTTCACTCAAATATTAAAGTGAGAAGAGGGTGCAGCTGATTCAAATCTCCTTGCTTCCAAAGTGCATACAGCAGAAGTTCATCATCCTCTGCTACCATTTATTCCTCCCTCTCTCTCTCCATCCTGAGTCTCACATCCT
Source organism: Atherinomorus stipes (assembly GCA_023101725.1). Taxonomy (NCBI): domain Eukaryota; kingdom Metazoa; phylum Chordata; class Actinopteri; order Atheriniformes; family Atherinidae; genus Atherinomorus; species Atherinomorus stipes. The sequence goes on from JALJCO010004635.1 coordinate 61,139, forward strand.
CTCCTCTGACCCTCCTCTCCTTTTCTACATTCTTTAACTTTCCTGTATTCTGGTACCTTGCCCTCATTTTCACTTCATTTCTTTTTTTTTTCTTGCCATTAATGGCTATTTTTCATTTTTCTTCTCTCTTTTCATTCCTCATGTGCTCGTCCTTCAGTTCCTAAAAACTAAACATTTTTTGCAAGGACAGAAAATGTCCTCTCACATGTTTTGCAATCTTGTATTCAGGGATTTTTGCTTTTAGAAATCTGAATTGAATCCTGCCACGCACAGAGAGGAAGGACTGGGAGATGGAGCCCAACTTTAAATAATCAGGAAACCAAAATCCCTCTGTTCAGGCCAGTGTTAATGACTTTGTTACCTAGCAGTGAAACGCTTTGTTTGTGTGACCAACACCATATTTAACCATGTTTTTCTAACTCTTAACAAGTAGTTTTAATTACTTGATTACAAGCAGATGCCGTCTGAAAATAATTTAACAAGATAGTGAAAACAAAGAAGAGAGAGACAATAAGAGCAGTGCAGAAAAATCCAACTCTGATTGATGTAAAACTCCACCACCGAACCCTCTGACCTTCACTGCTGACATTTTCACCTGTTAAATGTGACAAACACTCCACAAAATACAATCAGACTCTTTTCCTTTGTGCATTTGTTGTCTCCACATCACAAAAGATGGAATTTGTTTCCATAAACCATTATTGTGTGTTGGTAATAAAGTTTCGCTCATGGGTCAGACCAGCAGAGCCGGTTACCTGCATGACTTTGGCTGTAGGATGCGACCAGGCAAACGACACTCATTGGCCCTGTAAATCGAACTTTAGTTATTATTTATTTAGTTACTGAGAAGAACTCGGTACCTTTTTCACCTCAATAAATGCTTTTCAGAATCCCTGTGGGGCTAAACAAAGTGTTTACGGAGTGATTCAATGTTTCCTAGCCTCCCCCTGGTGTCTCTGGTCTGGACAGATCTTGCGACAACAGAAACTGCTGTACGGCACTCACGTCCCCTACCGAGCTGCTTCCAGGGCTGGTTTGCGGCAGAACCAGACAAAAAAAACGGTTCTTTAGCTTCCCATCACCTAAACACCGGCTCCTGGCGCTCAAAACCAACTCTTTGCTGGACCAGAGTGAAGATACGGTTCATGTAGCTTGCGCTGCCTGGGCGCCGGGGGGAGCAGCACTGAGCCTCACAGCCGAATAGGCTCAATAATTACTTTTCATGTCCGTAAAAAGTAAATAAAAGTTTGTATTCTTACCTGTTACCACCAACACCAGAGAAAAACATAATCCACGGCATATTTACCTGCAAAACGCAGGTAAAACGTCCCGCTGCAGGAGATACAGGACTCTGCTTTGAGCAGAGGGAGACGAGCTGCTGCTACCAACGTACCAAAGTAGCATCAACAAGCTAATCAAAGCTTAGAAATATATTCAGGGATCAGAATACAGCAGGTAGAGAAGACATCTGTCTGCTTTGGGGGTGTAGGGGGAGTACGAATTTCACAACAGTGAAAGCCCGAGCTGAAGTTACTGAGTTCTGCTTTAAAATCTACAGGAAATGATCACTTCAGCACATTTGATTAAAAATCCCACACTTTATTCAGTGTGTAACTTTAGACTTGTTGGCATGATTACATTTACTGGTCTTTTGAAGAATAAAGAAACACCTCATCTACACAGATGTACTACACAGTCATTTTCAAACTTATTCTTCATACCCTCCTATTGAAGAAAATGCTAAATTCACAATAGTTATATAAAAAAAAAGAGTTTGGGTGAGTTTGAATGCTATTCCCTCTTCCCTGTCTGTAATTTGCTTTTCCCCTCGTTTTTGTCTGGTGGGGACGTTTCTTGGTGGAGATTTCTGTTTTTATTGCCAGCCAGTGACAGAGCTAAGAGCATGAGGCTGTGTGGGAATGAGCTCATGATTGGAGCAGATGCCAGTCACTCAAACTCTTGGGGGGTAAAAAAAGAAAGAAAAAACAAGAACGGCTGATGCGGTGAGGAAAAGGAAGTACTCCACAGTAAGAGCTACAAGATAGTGCAAGTTGGAAAACCAGGGTTAATATTGGTTAATATTAGTTTGGCTTTCACCCACTTCCCAGCTCTGAAGGAGAGGCTTGAAGCTGAATAGGCTGAAGAACGATGCGGCCATTAGCCCGAGGGGAGGAGCTGTCGGTTTGAATAGTGTTTACAAACAGAAATGGGGAGGAACTCTGGACTCTACCTTTAAAAAATGCTAAATAAAAATTTACTGAATTCTAATTCACTAAAATAAAATATTGCCTTTTGAATTGTGGTTGAAAAAGAAGTTTTTTTGTTTGTTATTTTTACAGACGGTCCTAGACAAATGAGAACACTTTGCTGATGAGCAGCAGACCAAAATACCTGTCAACAGGTGTAGACGTCTAACTGAGTGACAGAAACACTTGATTGCAGTGATTGCCTCAAAGTGTTGTTCAACAAAATTTTAGTTCAGGAGCACCATCATGCTAGCTACACCCAATTTATGGGCCAATACTGATACCAGCCAAAAAGAAAAAGCAAATATTGGCTTAAAATATCGGCTGGCCGATGAATCGGTCACAATTATAACATATGTGAACATAAGCAGAGACTTTTTTGAGCGCAGACGTTGCATTTTGAAGGAGAACAGGACAATATTTTACCATACGAACAGTGAAACCTGCTGTTAGATGGAAAACTACACCCTTGGTTAAAGCCACTAACATATCCCTGTAAAGCTGCAGCCACTCCAGCCTTGCAGTTGCTGTGCAAACTTTTTTTTGTTTTCCAAGATCTTGAGTTCTTTCTTTGCCTGAACTGATTTCTGGTGAGATTGTGAAACACAAACCAGAAAAAGCTTTCACTCTTCTGTACTTTGAGCTGTAGCACAACTCGTAATACAAATATTAGCTGCGACAGATTAAGAGAACTTATGGCATCGGCACAATGATATTAAACTTTCTCCATATATGACCAGATTTAAATTACTTTAATTTGCCAACAGCTGAGTTTGAGTGGAGTGGATCAACATTAGCTTTATCTTGCACTCAAAATTGTTCAACCTGTTTCAAAGATCCAACAAAATCATCTCATACTGTATACTGTAAGTCTTAAAGTTTTGAAGGTTTGAAACTGCTTTGTAACAGAATGAGTGGATGAGAAAATGTCCTAGCTGACTCGGGTCAGCGCTGAAAGTCCAGCTCAGCTCAGTTCAAGGTTGAAGGGCTGAAAAGGAAAGTCGGTCTCGGCTCATTATACAGATGCCTGCATTATTTTACACATACCTTGTCTTCTCTGTTGACATACAGGTTTGGAGCAGTCTGACACAAACACACATGAGCAAGGACACATTTAAATGCCTGCTCACCACGCCTCGCTGTCAGGCTCAGCTGTAATGATGCTAAAGAAAAGAGGGAGGTGGTGTCAAGATGCTGCTCCCACAAATGAAGCTGAGGTCGTTGGTTTTGGGCAGGCATGGGAGGAAGAGGAGGAAGGATGGATGGAAATGCAGCATGTTTTTGAAAGAAAAAAAAGAGAAATCTGCATAATTTCTGGCAGATGATTGGCAGGATGGGGAGTGGAGGGGAGGAGAAGAGGGTGAGAGACGAAGGCAAACATGAAGCAATGAGTGAGGCTGAGATTTTGTAAACACCTCAATATTTCATCAACGGTTGTGGATTCTGTACAAGGCTATTCAGGAAAAACCTAAATGTTTCAGCAGAAGCCTCACAGACTCAGAACAGCAGTTTCACTCTGACACCTGATGCATGGCTAAAGGCTGGTGAGTGAGTGTGACCCAGGACCAATAGCTTGTTCTGATATGGCCTTTCAGTAATTACATCATATCTGCACTCTCTTTTATTCTGCAGTGCATCTTCCTTCAGTAAATCTTTTTAGAAACACAAACCAACAGAGTTTTAACCTTACCATTACAGTAACTTTACATGGGACTGAACTTGCATACAGCTGAGCGCATCTGGAGAAGCATCTGGATCCAGAGCTCCTGGCTGCCTGGTTTGCAGAAACATTAGGATACCCCCATCGTTGGTTCTCCCTGGTAGACCAATAAGGTTGAGGCTGAGAATACACTTGCTTTTAATTATGTGTGGGCATGTGTATCATGCCTGTCTTCTGGATTTATCTGAAGTGTTGATGCACATCCTCAGAAATGAATACTGCACATTGACAAGCACTTGAGAACTTTCCCCCATTTTTACTAGTCTTTTTAATCTTTTTGTAATAAACAACCTTTTTGAAACTCGATCCTGATTCCGTCCATTTTGTCTATTTTTATTGGATGGCCAGATCAAAGCATCTGGCGTTACAGTCTCATAAATACATCTGGGATGAATTTGAGGGCCTTTGTCTTTACCATCCTAACCCCCAACAATGTAGCGACAACTTGTGTCCACAGCAGGTGGTTGTTCATATATTTGTTCCTTCTCCTGTTATTAGCCAGCTGAATGAACACAGGGCACCATGCTGAGGAGGGAGGCGTCTGCTTTGGTCTCGGTGTTGCAATAACCTGAGAAGTCAGCAGGTGTTTGTAGGACAACTACAAGTTTATATAGTTTACAGCTGGTTCATGTAAAAGTTTTTAGTACAGGCTGAGAACATTTCTGATATTATCCAGCAATGTCTGTCAAAGTAGTGTTTCCTAGCTGGAGTTTAGATTTTCTTTAGTCTCCTATATGCATAGGCAGAAATCCTGGGGTGGGGGGGTGGGGGAGTCCATTTTTCACCTGATGAAATTTCACCTGATTTCGCCCATGCCTATACCAATTCTTCCTCTGCCAACTTTTCTGTTTGATTTTTGCCATCTGAGAGATTAAAGTTATCAAAAGATGACGACATTCAGATGTTATTTTTGTCCCATTCTTCCTGCAAACACATATTTATGTTGCCTGGATAAGATGCAGTCTGGTCTGACTTGGTGGGTCGCTAATGGCTCGCATCCCAAGTTGCTCTCGGACCTTTTGAAGAACAATAATTAGTGGCTGGGCAGAGACTGGTTTTCTGCAGGGAAGAATTACTTTATGTTTTACTTTTTTATTGTTTTTTTAATTGGCTATTTTATTAGACAGTCATGTTTGGTGTATGCAAGTGGATATTTTCTTGTTTTATTGTTTGTTGTGATGTTTTCTTGAGGGCATGTTTGTAAACCTTGATCCCTTAGCATGTTACTTCTGTTAATTCTGTTATAAATGATGTTTTTATTTATTTTATTGTTTTTTACTGGTCTTTTTTTAAAATTAATTTTCTTATTCATTTATTTATTTGTTTTCTTTTTAATCAAACTCTTCTTTAATCTTATTGGTGATTTTATCTGTGAACTTTGGTGTCTGTTTTTATTTATGTTTTCATGATGCTGTTACTATTGTAAAGTACTTTGGCCAGCTGAGGCTGTTGGAAATGGGCTATATGAATAGATTTGAATTTCAATTTAAACAGTTTCTCATCAGGGTTAGTAAATATATGACTTGACAGATGAGGGGTTCTGTATCCATCTTTAGCATAGAGCCGGCCTTCTGTCAATGACTACGTTTACATGCCATCAAAATTCGGATCAAGGTCAATATTCCAGCTTCCAAAAGATTAGGAATAACCTGTATACATGCGTGACCAGACATAGTTACTCCTGTATGATAATTGCAATCAATCGCAATATCCCGACCCAAACCCAAACGCTTGGAGAACGTCATGTTGATGGTGGATAATGAACGATCCAGAGCCACTGTGGTAAAAACCAACCCAGTTACCGAATTACAGCTGAAATACAGCAACAGCAGTCGCCTTTGCGTGCGAATATGAGCATTTTCGAGTTATTGTTCAACCGGGTTCTTGCTAATTTTCCAGTGAAAGGGTTATTGGCTGCATGTAAATGCACTGATTGATTTGGACTTTTGCCGTCTGATATTCTCTTATATTTTTCCCCTTTACTGCTGATAGGATTCTAAAATTATGTTGGCCAACTATTCCTGGACCAACGTCTGATAAAGATTTGGGTTCTGATATGAAGTCAACATTCATACCAAAGAAGATCTGTGGATTTTAGACAGATCCTTCTGGCTGGTCAGAGCATCAATATGGAAGAAATGTGAAGCTTGAAGATGCAAATAATACAGGTAGCCACATGGCAGATCTTTGGTTACCTTTATTTACGCAACAAACTAAGCACATTGTGGCATAAGCAACTTTTATCCATGGTAGCTGGGTAGGGCTGTACGTATGGTCAGAATCTTAGCTCTAGATGTTTTCCAACGCTTTAGCAGATCTTTTTGTCATGAAAGTCATAAAGAATCTGCACTGAACCACAACCAGACGCATCATCTTGCTGCTGCTTTACATGTGCAGGCTGACAGAGGTGGCGCCCTCTTGCCTGTCTCGGTGTAATTGCTTTGTATTGATGAGAAAGAGAGGGTCACACTGCTTTAGATTTGGTGTCAACCCAAAATCGCTCCAGGCAAGACAGAGAATACACCCATCACACTCTGATAGACAAGGACACACACATTCAGAAACGTACACTCGTAAACAACACTCCCTCCTTATCCATCTCATCCGACCCGTCTCTCCCCCCCGATCCCCTCCTGTGCTTTGAATGCTGCTTTGATAAGTGAGCACTAAGCAGGAGGACGGTGAAGGCTTAATGAAGAGGAGTAGGATCAGATAAGGTGGAGGGGGGAGGAGAAGAGGGTAAAAAAGGAGGACAAGAGGAAGTAAGAAAGAGAAAGCTAGGAAAGAGACCAGAGAGGTGTGTGTGGTCGTGTGTCTGTGCTGTGTCCATGGTAGCGGCGGACACACACTGAGGATGGAGATTGGAGAAGGACAGCACAGAGCACACCCACCCCTCAGAGCAGGAGGCTGAAATGGAGAGGAGGAGGGGGGCGATGAAGACGAGGCAAGATAACACCAAAGATGAGACAGAAGTGCGGTGGCTCACCCATGTTTTCCACACACACGCACACACACCCAGTGATCAATTGCCACTTAGAGGAACACAACCCTCTCGCTGTGTTTTTGAAGCCCGATTACCAGCTGGGTGTAGATATAAAACTGCTCTATTTGTCCATCTATCTCTACTTATCTATCACATGCACAAACACACACATTCTCACTCAAACACACACTTTCACCCTGAGAAGGAGGCTTTCTAGAGCTCAGCGTGACATCCATGAGGAATGACTGAATGAACCAACTGTTGACGAGGAAGGAAACTTGACGCGCAGCTTCATGTTAATCATCTGAAAACGACCCGGTTGAAGTCTTTATCCAGCACAGGCTGCAACACACTGACTAATGACTGCCTTTCACCAGCAGTGTCAAAGGTGTTTCACCCAGTAATGGAAGTCTAATTTGCATACATTTAACAGGCTAAAATGATTTCACCAACAGAAATTGCTGATGGCTTCAACTATGAGCTAAGACTATGTCCACACAAATGTGGGTGTTTTGCAGAACTGAATTTTTCCCTCTACATTCCACAAAAAACATTGTGTCCACATGGCAACATTGACCAGAAAAGTGTCCTCAAAAAACCTCACTGAAATGCTGCCAGGCTGCCGTGCCAACTCCTCAGTAAGGAAAGTAGCTATTGGCTGGCCTAACGATTGCTAGAAGTCACTTAAAGACATTATCAGCTAATTTGCATAATTGACCTTGCGTGTTATTCTAATGGCTGCTGTATTAGAGAGTAATGATGTCATAGGAGAGATTAAAGAGGAAAAAACACCCTAAATATGTTAAGAATTACAAATGGATTCTCCTCTGCTGATTCTGTAGAAGAAAGTGGCAAAAAAGAGAAAGAGATGGAGATAATTAGTTTAAAATCAAAATACTGTAGTATGTTAAAGGTGATAGCTGCAGCTTTTTCATCAAAACAATATCTTTTTAAAGAAATAATACATCCACTGACCATGTAGAGCTGTGCAGAATAAAAGTGTAAACTTAAACCCCAAATTTTCTTATAGCAAATAAATAAATAAATGTTTAAGCAGTTTTGATGGGTCTGAAAAAATAATATTTACATCTAATTACCATGCAAACATCGGGATTCTTCACCGTTAGCATCAGCACCAGAGTTGCTAGCTCAACTGTTGTACTGCACCGTGTTGTCCTCTTCCGCTTCTGCCTGAGCAGGGAAGCTGAGGGATCATGGGGATCCTGAGGCGTTTCCAGGCAAGCCAAGAGAAGTAGTCCCTCCAGCGTGTCCTGGGTCTTCCCAGAGCCTCGTTCTCACAATGAGGGCGTGCTCACAACTCCTCACGAAGGCATCCTGACCAGATGCCAGAACCAACCTCATCTGGCTCCTCTCATTGCAGAAGAGCAGCGGCTCTACTTTGAGCCCCTCCCAGATGACCGAGCTTCTCACCCTATCTCTAAGGGAGAGCCCGGCCACCCTGCGGAGGAAACTTATTTCGGCCGCTTTTACCCGCAATGTGGTTCTTTCAGTCATAATCCACAGCTCAAGACCATAGGTGAGGGTAGGAACGTAGATCGAACGGTAAATCGAGAGCTTTGCCTTCTGGTTCAGCTCCTTCTTCATATATCTGGCTGTATATCTCTTACACGTGAACAAGACCCTGAGATACTTGAACTACTCCACCTGGGGCAGGACCTTACCCCCAACCCAAAGAAAACAATCCACCCTTTTCCAGGTGAAGACCATGGCCTCGGATGCAAAGGTGCTGATTCTCATCCCAGCCGATTCACACTCAGCTGGGAATCGCTCCAGCGGGAGTTGGAGATTGCAGCCCGATGAAGCCAACAGAACCACATCATCTGCAAACAGCAGAGACCCGATCCTGAGGCCACCAAACCGGATCCCCTCAACACCTCTGCTGCACCTAGAAATCCTGTCCATACAAGTAATTAACAGTATCAGTGACAAAGAGAAGCTTTGGCAAAGTCCAACCCTCACCAGAAATAGATCCAACCTACAGCCAGATATGTGGACCAAGCTCTGGCACCAGACTTTCAGGGACCAGACCGCTCACACAAGGGGTCCGGTAATCCATACCCCCAGGGTTTCCTCCACAAGTACCCCCGGGGGACACAGTTGAACGCCTTCTCCAAGTCCACAAACCACATGTAGACTGATTGGGTGAACTTCCATGAACCCGCCAGGATCCTGAAAGGGTGTAGAGCTGATCCACTGTTCCACGTTTGGGACAAAAACCACAGTGCTCCACCTCAATCTGAGGTTCGATAAGCCGACGGACCTTCCTCCTCAATTACACATGGCTTGATTGCTATGTGCAGAAACAGCATCTTCCTTGTGTCACGTTTCTCAAATTCAAGAGGACAAAAAACGAAGCCAGATGAGGGCGAAGTTTGCAAAGGGGCTCAAAAACCCGTGGAGGTTGTCACTTTCCTCCTGGACATGTAAGTTAAACATTTGCTAATGCTAATTAACGGTTTGCCGGTTCTGTAGCGTTGCTAATGCTAATTGAGTAAGCGAGTATTAGTACGCCATCTACTGGTGGGAAGGAGTTAAACGTGTAGCTATCATGTTTAATATGTTGTGTAACTTGTTATGGTTTCAGGTTTTTAACAAGTGTGATGCTGGGTGCAGATGAAGATTTGTGTGTATGCTCAGACAGATGAAAAATTAGAGGGAACATTTCCTGTAACACCAAATAGATGAAAAAACTTTTACCTCCAGTGGCATCAACGTCTTATACTGACACATTTACTGTAACTGGCAATACGCAACACAAAGGCACAAAAGACAGTTTAAAGTTCAAGGCCCTCTCAGCTCCTGCACAACAACAGCAGGAGACAATGACATTGGAAAAAATGAGAAGGCTTGGAGAGGAGGCGTATGAAGACATGCATTTGTGCATGAGGCTTCTATTGAGTCCTGCTGGCCTTGTGCTTCTCTTATGTTAGATGAAGGTGGAGCCTTGGGATACAATGAAGAGGCCCCCATCAGTAAGCATGAGCACCGCGTCCCCGTGCTAGCTTTCTTTCTGTGCACACACAAATGCAGCCAGGCCTCTGGTAGCCTTGGGCATCAGGACGCACACACACCGAAGACTCATCCTCCTTTTGTCCCTCCCTAACAGCTCTATAGAAAACTAATAAAGATAGCCGAGCTCTGACAGCCAGTTCCACCATTTTTCCATCTTTCTCTTTCTCAGCTTGTTGCGCCCGTTGACTCCTTGTCATTGATTTTGTCTGCCTCCTGTCTTTTCTGCTGCTAGTCTGTGTAACATGAATTTTTCCGCTTGTTTTTCATAATTAGTTTTCCTCTCTGCATAAGAGACAGAGGTGCATTAACTTTTCCTGTACATTTATCGGAGCAGATGACCTGAATAAAACGGAGCGGTTAGATTGTCGCCTGTTCATTCTCATTCTGTCTTTGCCTCGTCTTCCCAGTTTTGTTTTTTCTCCTTCCTCTTTTTCTTTTCTCCAAGCAGTTTTCCTTGTTAATGTCCTGCCTCTGTCTGTTTCCTCCCTCCCGTTCATGCTGAGTTTGCCTCCAGCCCTCTGCTTCTCTCTCCCTCTCAACCTGTTTTCTTCTCTCCCTTTCGATCTGTTTTTTTTTTTCTGCTTGTTTTTCTGGCCTCCACAGCTCCATCCCTCCCTGAACCACCTCCTGCTGTTTTACCCCTTCACTCTTCCTTTTCCCTTCTGCTTCACCACCTCTTTGTCTCAATCACCTCCTCATTAGTTTTCCTTACTTTTGAATCCAGTCTTTATCTTTTTATTTTTACTCTTTCATGTATAAAGCAAATATTCTGCCTGTTTGAAAAGGATGCTATTTACTGAATGAAGGATTGAGTTTATATTCCAGGAGGAAAACCTCCAGGTGCATTTATTATTTTTCTGGGTCTTGATCTTCCAATTTGTCCATTTATCTGATTTCAGCTGTCATTTTCAAAGTGAAAATGTAGTTTGCAGTTGTGAAAGCTTGGTTTGTTTGAATTATTTTTAAATTCATTTTTTATAAACAATGGTTCTTATTTGAGATAATTCTCATATTTCCTGAATATGTAACCAGTCAAGATTTAAGTACACAGGTTAGACTCAACTCCCTGGTGAACCTCAACAAAGAAAATGATTCAATTCGAAGCATGCTGGGTGTTTCCCATCATTGCCATCTTACTGTGTGTGTCGTCACTCAAGAGAAATACCAAAATGGGCATGGAGAGGGCTGCTCCGAGCCTCAGGGCAAATGATTGACTGTCAAGCTAAATGCTAACCCAGCTTATCCGAAGTGAACAGGAACTGATGAAGATAGGCAGTTTAAAGGTAAGATACGCTCAGACTTGCTATTAAACAGCTAAAAACCACCGATGTGCAACTCCTGGGAGCAAGCAGGGAGCTAACTATTAGCCTCTGTGGCTGCCACCTGTCAATCAAAGAGACATGCCCCTAATTATGTGTAATTTAAAGATTAAGATTTAAACAGATGAGTTATAAAAAAAAAAAAAATCACCCCCCTCACTGTTGTCATGAAGGTAAACCTATCAAACCTAAAATGAGTTTTTGAACCAGGCTGTGAACATGTTTATTTCTGCTGTGAAGTTGGCCTTTTTAACATGGGAGTCTGTGGGGATTTACTCTGTTTTGGAGCCAGCACCTAGCAGATGAGTTAAGTACAATTTTGAAGGTCACTTCCGGGACTTCAGTTTTCTCCTGCTGAGTTCACAGTCACATGCAAAAGACATTAAATGGTCATCAAAATGTTTGTATTCAGGTACAAATCAAAAAGGAAAACTGGAAAATTGTGGCATTTTGAAATGGAAAATGTTTATAAACCCTGTTAAAAAGCAAAAGTCTGCCTTTGTGATGCTTTCTAGATGAGCTCCATCACTTTGAGCGCTAAAAATACATCATCCAAAGGACTCTGGGGACATGACATGTGTCCAGCCTGCAGAGTCATCCGTTTTATTCTCAGTAGAGCTCAATACTGGAATATAAATAACAGGCAATGCTGATGTTAGATGTGATAGAGGGCAGCATGATGAAAGAAGCTTTACCTTTGATACAGAAATCAGAAAACATTTTAAAATGATGCAGACAAAAGCTTGGAGAGATCAAAATGGACAAGTTTTAGCGAGAAAAAGTGTTTCTCAGATGACTTGCCTGCATGATACTGTAAATACCCTCAGTGTCAGCCACAAACCTGAGTATTTCAGTAACCTTATGTACTCAGCCATTTACCATGTCCATGGAATTTTTAAATTTGCCCCAATGTTCTTAAAGGACAACGTGGCAGGAAATGAAGACAGAAGAAAATCTGAAAATCTAAAAAGTGTGAGATGATGAGGTTCTCATTTAAAACTGTGGCTGACTGAGCTCCAAGAAAAGATTCAGAGCTAAAAGCATCACTGGAGACGAATGATGGAATCTTTGGAATTTTGGGGAGGAGAAATTGTTCCTCCTCTTCATCTGTTGAAACGGAGCAAAAACCCGCGTATGCTCAATTGCAAAGAAAAGCAGCCGCTCAACCAGCCAGCAGATGTGGAGCTCAGTCCTCCAGGCCAGAAATCTCTCAGGTTCAGCTCCAGGTTTAGTTCATTAATTACCACAGAGACCAACATCTGCAGGCGGCAGCCCTGGAGAACCAGAGTTTAACACTTTCCAACAGCAAGGCTGAAGTATTAACACTGAACCCGCCCAGGATCTGCACCTCTCTTCTTCTTCTCTGTCTCAGTGTTAATTCCCCCTGTGACCTCCGCTAACTCTGCTCCTGTACCACACGTTGGATAAACACTCACTAACCACGCTATACATTTCTACAGCACTGTCAGATGGAAACAAAGCGGGGGGCTGCAGTGATAAGTGTGTTTCATTTAAAGTGGTATTGATCAGTGCAGGTAATTATGCCCATTTGTTAACCTGCTTCTGTCTGTTTGTGGTCTGTGTGGTGAGGAGCTGATTCAGTGGTATGATATTAAAGAGTATTTGTGGTTTAATCACGTGGTAACTCCTGAAAATGATTTTCTCCTCTTTTCATCTCTTCAATTTTGTAAACAAACATCAAATTTAAACTGACAACATTAAAATTATTTCAGAGATGAAGGAAATAATTGTTTCTCAGCCGGATGTTTAATTTTGTGTGACAGAGCAGAGATACAGTGCTGCGCAAAAGTCTTGGGCCACCCCTCATTTCTTTAGATTTCTTCTATGAAACCAGGACAATCAGCACAGTATATTTCATTGTGCAGCTTGGACTCACCTGGTCCAGTGGCTGGGAAGAACAAATACATGACATGAAGTTGACTTGTTGACTCCACATCCCCCATCACTGTTACTTGCATTAGGCCAGTGTTTGGGTCAAAAGTTACACGGTATCTCTTTAAAGGAATAGAATACCCCACAGAATGATGTGCCCTCATTTTCTACTCACCCTCATGCTGAGCAAGACTCTGGAGCACTTTTTAATATCTCAAATGTAGCTGGAGGGGGGGTTTCGTTATCAGCTGACTTTCATATAATGGGGTTCACTGGCGCTTGAACCAAAAAGGTCTATTAAGTCCACAAAAACTTGGCAATATTCCTCCATACTGCTCGTCCGATTGTGGCAGGACGAAGGAGGACCCAGGCAGGATTTGATCCTAGAATTCTGGGTGAGAGTCATGCATGCTAACCAGTCAGCCAAAGGGACATCCCCTTGACCAAGTAGCCAGGACGCATGATCACTCCGAGGTATAGTGACCGGACCCATCCATAGTGACCCATACAGAGTCCATGGACCCACCCTAAGTGCTACATGGATCCCTACTAGATGTGACGGTGTGGGGTCCTGTCACTATGCCTCCGAGTGATCATGTGCCGTGGCTTGGCCACAGGGATGTCCCTTTGGCTGAATGGTCAGCGTGTATGACTCTCAACTGGGAGTCTGGAGATAAAATCCCGCCTGGGCCCTCTGTTGTGTACCTCGCCACACAATGTAATCCAGGTGTCCTGAGTAGGTAGTGTCTATAATTTACTCGCAACAACAGCATTCAGTATATTTTTATAGCCTAAACAGTAGAAGATCGTACCTCCGCGATGCACGCACATGCGAGTTCACGACACTGATGCAATGGCAGGCGAGATCGTGTGTTTTCTTTCTTTCTTTCTTTCTTTCTTTCTTTCTTTCTTTCTTTCTTTCTTTCTTTCTTTCTTTCTTTTACATCAATAGCCAACCCTTCTTGTGTTTGTCCGCAGCTCGGTCGCTTTTAGCACAATGTAAACAGCAAATTTCTTCTTCGACTCTCGCATTATTGGCAGAGTAGGCGCTGAACGCTGCAGCTTCTGTTTTGTCGTGAACTTGCATGGATGCCCTGCCAGAACAAGTGTGATTTACTACTGAGGCTATAAAAATATATGAAATGATGTTGTTTTGGGTAAATTATGGACGCTACCCACTCAGGACACTTTGATTACATTGGACGAGCAGTATGGAGGGATATTGTCCAGTTTTTGTGGACTTTTATGGACCTTTTTGGCTCAGGTGCCAGTGAACCCCATTATATGAAAGTCAACAGATAATGAAACCCCTCCTGGATCTCAGGCTGCATTTGAGATATTAAAAGGTGCTCCAGAGTCTTGCTCGGTATAAGGGTGAATAGAAAATGAAGGCACATCATTCTGTGGGTGTTGTATCCCTTTAAACTTTGAGTGCTGTAGTAAGGAGCAGATTTGAGTGGTGCACCACACCGAGGGGATGGTACCACTTAGTCGGGTGCCATCGCTCTCTCCATAGGAAACAATGGGACAGCCAGCGCAGTGTTTTCACCACTGATCAGGCCTTTACACACTTAAAACTCCTGGACCAAACTGCTGGATTAAAAAGGGGCCAACTAATTTCTGAGTTTTTTCACCCCAGACATTTGGGTTGTTGACCCAACTTCTGGGTTAAAATAACCCAACATTGTAGTCAATATAACTCAACTTCTGGGTCAAATTTTCAACCCGAAAGTTGGGTCAAAAAAATAACCCAATTTTCTGGGTTGAAGTAACCCCGAAATTAGTTGGTCCCTTTTTAACCCAGCAGGAGTTTTCAGTGTGTAGAGAAGCTTCTGGGCATTTCTTTAACTAGTCTTCAGAAACAGTTCCTCAGGATCCCTGAAGGACTTTTCAAAAAGCACTTTTCAAAGTGCTTTTTGTCCTGTTCTCTGTCCAGATGATCCCACACTGCTTCACTAATGTCCTGGTCCTGGTTTTGGGGAGGATCCATCCCTCCATCAGACCTGTTGAGAGGATCTGTCCCACCCTCAGACTCATAGAAGTCCAGGTTTTGGGGACGATCCATCCTCCATCAGACCTGTTTCTACTTATCTTCAGTCCAGTTTGTGTGTCATGTGACATACCTCAGCCTTTTCTCCTGTTCTCGTCCTTAACGGACGACAGCAACATTTCAATGGAGACCATTTCTGATGTGGATTCGGCGAACAGTAGATGGATTAGCAGAAGGTCCATATGCATTACTCAGGTCCTGGTTCAGGTCTTTGCTGCAGGTTTTTAGTTCTGACTCTTATTTAGTCCTCTACGTGTCCAGTATCTGCTTGGTGCTGGAATAGACCAAGTTTTTGGCGCTTTGGGGATCACCTTGTTGCTGCTGTCTGTCAAACTGTCAAACTCATGCTTATTACTCATCCTTATCAAATGTGTTGGTAAGAAATGTTTCATGTAATATGTAATAATTCCGTGTAATATGGTCACGTTTGTAATAAATGTTCATTAGTTCATCTCCCATGCCCCCAACTAAAGAAAAAGGAACTAATGACGTGACAAGCTCCCAGTAGCAAGAGCTTAAAGATTTAATTTAAAACTGGTTCTTTGCTGTTATTAGTTGCTCGTTATTTTCATTAGTAATTTCATATAAGCTTGCAGGAAAAAAAAAGCTTAATTTTCAGATTAAACATTCTTTCTTCATCACTCCGTTTTACTGGCCGGCTGCATCCTCTGGTCAAAGCAAGCAGCAGGGAACTGAAAGCGTACGTGTTTACACATGAAAAGAAGGAAAGAGGAAAGGAGTCAGATGATAAAGAAACTCTGCTGCCAGGTACAATCAAAATAGGGAAGGTGAAGAATTTTGGCAAGCATTAAGAGTGAGGCTGATGAAGATGAGGAGAGCCTTCCAAACAGTTCAGCTGAGGGCTTCTTTTCCGGGATGGCAACTTGATGGATGGAGCTCGTTTGTTCTCTGGAGGAGATTAATGAGGAGGGGTCAAACTAGAAAGCTTTTGTGCACATATGGAAACAGAAACATGTCATGCATGCAGGTGTATACATGGGTTGTACTTTAACTAAATACACACACCCACACACAATATAGAATACACACTGACGCAACAATATATATAGGCTATCAGTGGGGAACCGTCAGGGTCTTCTTTGCCATCAACTTCTGGTTAGTCAGTGTTGCGATAGTCTACCACTGCCTTCTGCAGATCCGCGGATGAGCCACATGAATAGATTTAAAGGTTAAATATGGAAAACGGACAGAACAGCGACATCACGTGTGTCGAGGTTGTAGTTGCAACAACAGAAAAACAACTCCAGCCGTTTGGGTGCCAGGCTCGCTGCCAATACGCAAGTGACCAACAGTCTGCAGCCTGTCCAACAAGTAACGCAGAGGAGTTTATAGCTGACAGCTAACGTTAGCCATGTTAGCAACAGTGTTGTATAAAGTACCCAAAAGCCATACTCGAGTAAAAGTAAAAGTACCTCACTGGAAAATGACTCAAGTAAAAGTGAAAGTTGCCTGCTAGAATATTACTTGAGTAAAAGTAAAAAAGTAGCTAGTATTTACTGTACTTAAGTATCAAAAGTAAAAGTACTGTTAATAAAACGCAATCAGAAATTTGAGTTTAACATTTTCTTTATTTCTGTTTAATTTAGTTTATAAGTTTTAATTTGGAAAGTGTAAAGGAGTTTCAATACCTCCTTACATAAACCCAACCATGTGGAAAAATACTGTACACACAAACATCCTTACAGTCCTGCATGCATGCCTACCAACATTCATACCCATGTGCATTCAATATTAAATCATTCCTAATAAACTCTTGGTGCTTGGAGGTGATGCAAACAAACAAAGAACTTGATTGGTTGAACTTTAACGTGACTGCAGTGTGACAGCACATGAACTGTCCATCCAGTCGTTACTGAACAATAAAAAACGTTTTGTTCAACCTCAAAGAAGTTGTTTCTCAAAATGGTGAGAACTCAGTCTGGTTCTTCTTGGGCTGAAGATCAGACCAGTGATGCTGAACAGCCGTTCACCTGCTGCTGAGGCAGGTAAAGGTGTGTTTAGCTTCAGAGACGGATGCACAAGGCTGCTACTTGTGGCTACTAGTCCCACTACAACAAAACAAAGTTTGTCCATTGGCTATTACGTTTCTTGTTATTTTGTAACGAGTAACTAAGATGCTCAGGTAAATGTAATGGTAAAAGTATTGATTTTTCTCGGAAAATGTAGTGAAGTAAAAGTAAAAGTAATCAGAAATAGAAGTAGTAAAGTACAAATATAAAAAAATACTACTTAAGTAAAGTAACTAAGTATTTTTACTTAGTTACTATACAACACTGGTTAGCAAACAAGTTAGCTTACCGATCCAGGAGGAAAGTCGCCATTTCCATGTTTTGACACCGTGGAAAACGTTTATGTGGGTCCATTTAGTGAAGTCTTCACCTAAATTTACTCCAGGTTTTGCTCTTCTCAGGTCACTCCTCCTCAGAAACAGATAACAATATCTCCAGGGCTCTGAAGCAGCTGCTTCACTCGTCATCTCCACTGTTTCCCCTGTTCCAGCCTAACTGTGCCCAAAATATTGATGCCACACAGAGATCGTATTTGGCAACCCGCAATGGCGGCGTGTATTGGCTTATAGACGTAAATATAACACCATTAAAGATAAGATAAAGATACTTTATTGATCCCCGAGGGGAAATTCATAATTCATATCCAACCCTTTAAAATTGATTTTATAATTATTTTTAGGCTAAATATAATTTTTCTAGGGGTTTTCTAGGGGTACTTTCATTCTGTACCTCCCCCCCCAAATGACCTGTGGAGGTTTTTTTTTTTTTTTAAATATAGCTTTTAATAAAAAATGTTCCATATTCAACCTTTATGCAATGCTATAAATGTTGAAACATGAGTAGCATTCATTGCTCCGTCTGCGGGTGCCACAACAACTGGAAGGAAAGCAACCTGACCCTTTTTATTTAGATTCCATCACAATTTCTGCCCTGACAGCTAACAGTACTAGCCTCAGCTGCTAGTAGCTGCTCTCTAGTAGTGGACTGTGCTTTATTCTTTATTTACGGCCTATGCTCTATCAGCAGCTTTAGTAATCAGTTCAGCGCCTGCCTTTTGTGGGATTTTAGCTTTCAGATGAGGCATAACATGATCATATTTAGATTAGTGTCCTTAAAGCAACTTAGGCTTCTAACTGCCCTAACTTTAGCTAATATAGCTAAATTGACATAATGGCAAACAAATCGGCTCAGAGAGATTATGGCGACCTAGCAGAATAATAATTGTAGTGATCATAAAGTCCCATTTTGTTCAAATAAACATACCCTCCAGCCAGGTATTAGCCAACACAGTGAAAAGGGTCTATATGGCAGCTGCGTGGCTACAGAACCGTCCCATCCCATCAATACCGGAGCATCCCGGCATCTCCACGCTTCGTTAGCTCGTACCGACACCCAGGCAAAGTGAGAGGTTACTGGCTGGACTTGGACTGATACCGGCTTTCAGAAGAATATGTTCTTGTTCTTTATGCAATGGGTCATGGCTGACTTTCACGCTCACGGCTGCCATGCTTGTTGACTTATTTGTGGAGAGATCTGAATTCCTCAGTACATCTGATCTGAAAGAGTGTGGGATGATTATGAGTCGAGCTGAGTATGATGCTGATTAAGGATGGTTCTGCTGGGTGGCGCTTTCCTGGATGGATTTTGAGTCAAGCTGATTTTCATAAGAAAGGCTGAGTTACAGCCACTGAACACATTCGGCTACCGACAGTTTTCAAGGAAATAGGACTGGTGTCAATGTCATCTTCACACTCTGTTTTGAGAACTAAGTGAACTAAACATGTTTTCTTGGAGCTTTTCAGTCAGGTTTTTGATTCTTCTAATGTAATGTTTCCCATTGAACAATGTTGAGAAAACGCCTCACCAAAAGTGCTAAGCCAATGCGGAAATGCCTCTGTTGAAAAAGTGGGCGTGGCTGAATAAGGTGAATAAAGGAGACCCACGGAAGAATAGCTGATGGTTCAGTGGCAAATGGGGATCTTAATAAATTAAATGAAATAGGAAATAAATCAGCTGGTGTTAGAGTATAGGTACATTAGAGATCTGTAAGAGATCTATGAAAAAAACTGATGATATAACTACATCTTGGAGGGGTGTCTATCCCCCTCCCCCGTTACTCAGTTTGAACATGAAATAGAAAAGAAAATTAATTACAGCTGCTACAAAACAGATGGAGCAAAAACAGGATTTCAATCTGCTGTCCTTCATGTTCCTATCAGAAGGAACGAGCTGCATAAGTTGCAGGATTACTGCCGTCTCTCTCAATCTAAACCCTGACGATGAGCCGTGTTCTGCTGGATGTGAGAGTAAAACCAGTTTGATTAGCAGCTCTGCAGCGGAGGATACAGCAGCCGCAGCGATGCTGTTGGCATGAACAACTGAGTGACAGAGATGTTCCATCCAAACAGCAAGAGATTGGAAATTACTGCTGGTTTTAATGAGGAGAATCCATCTGTTGTAGTGCTGCACCACAGAGAAGAATGAGGCTTTTCCACTAACCTTGCAACAGATCGGAACAACACCTGTAATCACGGTGACTGCTCACGACAAAAGCCTTGAAATGTCATTCTAAAAAAGACAAAATGAGAAGGTTTGATTGAAATCTCCATAGTAGATGTGAATAAATTTGGATTTGCTGACTTCTAACAAATATCTGGTGTGCTGGAGATGCCGTTCTCTGGCCTTTTCTGCTCGTGAACGTCTTTCCTAATACGCTAATCGGAAGATCCTGAAATACACTGAACCTTTTATGATAATTTAAAACATGAAACTGGGCGTTGACGCTCATTTTCCTTCGGCACGATGGACGTACAAACAGAGGAGCTGACTAGCATAAAAAACAGATGGAGGTAAAAAATGCTGCACTTCCTGTTGCTACATCTCATCACCTTCCTGTATTTTTTGTTTCACTGCCTTTGTGTTCTGTCAGATGTCCTCCTGCTCTTTCGCCTAAAGGTCGAGGTTTATGAAAGGTGGAACACGTCTCATCAAAACTCCTTTCTCTCTTGCTGGCTGAATGTTTTCTCGCCTGTCTTTCTTATTTTGCTCAATTTTAAGCAGAAAAAAATCCTTATTGAAGGAGCTGAGCATCCTGACAACACCTTGACCTTGAGGATAAATACTGCAGCATTCCTCTGAGTTCTTTTGTGAGAAAAAAATTCAATTTAGCTCAGCTCAATGTTTGGCTGCAGTTTAATTTCAGCTTCTTTTCTAATATAGATAAACTGCCTCACCACAGAGATAAAATACATACACGGTAACTTAAATCGATTATTTATACTATTCATAAAAAAATGGAAAGACACAAACAAATGAAAAAGATTACAACATTTGTTTTAATCTAAAGGTGAATTAATGTAGGACTTTATGAATGAACCTCTTTTTGATGTCTTCAACTTGAATTATTTATAAATTCTAATTTAAATCCATATTAATCTGCTTTAGTTCAATCCATTTTAATTGTTCATTTAATGCTGGCCTGGAGTTGCCATAGTAGCGCTACTGGCGTATTTTTCCGTTCACATTCTACCCACAGGTCGCAGCCTGGTAACAATCAAAACAGTAAGCAAGTATGAAAAATATGTAGCACATACAGTAACAGCTGACTGTATACAGAGAAACGCGCCACCACACACTTCCAGTGGGTTGTGAGACAAAAACCCTATTCTGACGGGATTAGTATCATATAGGGACCACATGCTATTTGTAATAATTACAGAGATTGTCTGTGATGCTAATCTGAATGCTAATGCGAATGGGCCATGTTGGTGATTTGTGATGTGATCGTTTCTCCGCAAATGACAAGTAATTTGCTGAACTCTGAGGTCCTCTGCTATACTAATCCAAAGCGAATAGACATCTCTGTGATTTGGAAAGAAATTAATGGGGTGTAGCACATGATTTGGTGGTATTTGTTTCCTGGACACATTTTATTTTCTTTTTGGCAAAGAATGGAGGCCACAAAATAGGGTTTCCTTCTAAATTGTGATGTTTATGATCATTTACAAAGCATTAACTTTTGAATCCGATTCATCAGTCCGTAAATGGCGATTTCCCATGGCAATAAACCTTTATTTTGGACAACATGCGGACATGGTGCAAGTTCTTAAAGCATTGGTAATTGTTGTTCGCAAGTGTTGCATGTTGTTTCCATGCATTTGCCTCTGAATGATGATGCTCTGCTGACAAAAACGCAACTCGTGTGAGTAGATATCACGCAATACGTAATGCAGTACGCAATATGCAGTGCGTTGACATCATCCGCTAGATGTCTGTGAATTTAAGTTAAAATCTCAGACTTCAGTTCGATTGCGCCACAGGAAAAACAGACATAATTTATTTATTACATGTGGTCCCTAGGTAAAGCTAATCCCGTCAGAATAGGGCTTAAGATAAAAAAACTTCTTAGACTCGTGTTGTTCTTTTAGGAGAGTTCTGCTTGATCTGACTTTAATGCACATTGAGGATAAAATTGCATTGTGGAATTGTAATACCTTAATCAAAATTCATCAGTGGAGAATGTTTTGATGAAAGTGGATGATCTGCTGGCCAATTCCTTTTGGAGGTACCAAGGACTAAGCTCAGACGGTGGGGTAGGCACTCATTCTCAGTTGCTGGCCCGAGGCTGTGGAGCTCACTGCCTCTGGACATCCGTCTTACTACCGAACTGGACCCTTTTAGATCTAAGTTAAAGACCTACCTTTTTCATTTGGCTTTTAACTCTAGCTTAATCAGTTAAATTTGATGTCTTTATGTACACTCTACGTTTTCCCGTGTAGTCTGCTCTGATTTTACAAGTTTTATAGCTTTTAATCACTTAGTTTTTTATTTTCCATTACTTTTGACTTCTGTTTGTTTTGTTTTCTCCTCGTCTGCCCTACTGTAAAGCACTTTCTGTATCTGTTGTAAACAGCTATAAACAGTTAACTTAAATTCTATTTGACATGTATTATCTTAAACATTATGATCTATAGATAAGTGATTTTAAATTAAGTACAAACATTTTTTGTTATTTGTATGAATTTGTATGAAAAGAAAACATCATCTTCAGTGAGTGAATCTAAGAAATGTTTTTCTTCAGATTTATTTCAAGAATAGAAGCAACACAGGGTATTTCACACTTTTTTTCCTCAGGGATTTTTGTCTTAATGTGGTGCTGATGGGTAAGTAGTATTTCAATACCATTCTTCTTCTACCTCACCATAGTTTTAAGATTAATGTTTCTTTGATCTGAGTTAAATTCGAATCCGTTTTATATATATATATATAAATATATATATATATATATATATAAACAGAAACAAATAATCATACAATTTGCACACAGGGATGGAAAGTGATTAACATTTATTGACTTGTAAAGAAGGATTTATTTATTTTAAAACAGGTTCCCTTGTTTTCATCCACCATCCCTCCTCTGCCTTTGATATGTGGAGTCCTGTGTTTTCAAGCGTCCTGCCGTTTTCTGCTGTGGGTGTACAGTGAGGAGATGAAGCAACGACACACGTCTAAAACAAACAGACACCCAGCTGTCTCTGCTAGCGCAGCTGCTTGGATTTCACTGAATTATTTCAGCAATTTCAGGAGCTTTTATCGATTCTGCATCACGTCCGTGTCAGAGTTTGATGGAGACGTTAACTCATCTTCTCCTTCTTTCACTGCTTTTTCATCTGTCTTTGTTCTTCTGGGCGGCTGCAGTTGATTCTTTTTAATGGAAAATTCAGCCAGTGCCCCCCCTCCCCATCTCTCCTGTCTTCTTCCTCTGTATCCGTCCTTCTGCCTCCCTCCTTCTCACCTGTCAGAATATCACAAAGCGTTTTCTTGTCTCTGTTTTGCTGTCGGCACCGCTGATCAATACGATGGAAAGGCCAGAGAGGGAGGGAGAGGAGGGGAAGGGGAGTGGAGGGGGAAAGCAGTTAAAATGAGCGGGGGTCACGAGTCTTCTTTGCAATATTTGTTTCCTTTAAGCCCTTTTTTCCATGTTTCCTTTAAGCCCCTGAGGCCACATAGCCCTCAGGGGGGTAAGTGCTGAACTAACATGCAGCAAGTCAGCTGTCCTGTCAGCAATCACTATGCAGGAGAAAAGGGAAGAAAGAAACGGTGATAAACAAATGAGTAGAATGATAAGAAAACGAATTATATACATTTTGTTTTATTCAGTGAAACGGACCACTGACAGAATTTCCAACTTTCTTCATCTCCATGACCCAGAAATATAACAACATTGTTCCATATTATAGGTGGATGGGACAGAATGTGACATCATTTTGTAAAGCACTTTGTGGTAAATTCAGTTTTTGTGTGAACATGAAATACAAATAAAATCTAACTTTTATACATCAATATAAAACAACCTTTTAAAAAGTGTCCATTGTTATTTTCGTTATCATTGCTGGTCATTTGTTTTTTCTACCACATTCAGTTGACCCTACAATAAGTCCTGATTGTCTTCATCTAAACTGTTTAGTTGCTTATTAACGCAAGTATCTAACCAGCCAATTCCATGGCAGGATCTAGTCATGTAGACATGGTGAATGTGACTTGCTGAAGTTCAAACTGGGCATCAGAATGAGGAAGAAAGGGGATTTAGGTTTCGTCTTCCCAAAATGCCTCTAGGTTCTCCTGCAGTTGCATCAAAGTTTAGGTCTGAATCACATGACTTCACACATAAATGTTGAACACAGAGCATTCCAATCAGGGTCAGAGGGGTCTGCGTCGACGCTCTGGAGCCTTTTGATGGATGCTGTATTACAGATATTTATATAAATCTAAATGAGTAATGCATTTTTGTGTGTGACCCCAGCGGTCAACGATTAATGAACGCATTGACAGATGGATGAAGACGGACAGCAGCAGTTAGTCATGTAGCCTTGTGGTTCTTCTACCAAACATGAAAATGACCTGACTGACCAATCAGCTTACTGACATTAACACAGCGATTAACCAGCAGCCTGCCACTGGGCTACACCAGCAGCACTGGAGACGAGGATGGTGATGTGTGTGTTATGCAGAAGAAACACACAAGTGTGTGAGACTGGACTGATGGATATGTGTTTTCTTCTGCTGTGTTTTCTGATCATAGATTAATGAATCAGGTGTGTAACAATGCATAACTCTGATCTCAAGAAACAGGTTGTGAAGATGCTATGTGTCAAAATGTATTTCTAACCTGCTAACACCACATAAAACCAGTATAGCCACTGGCTCATCCACACATAACTTTAGATACCAGTTGCAGTCATATTTGGACTTTTTGCCTTTTCTATAATGCCATGTTGCTGCAGAGCACCTCTCAAACATGTGGCTTATTTTTTAACAAACACTGACACCATGTTATGCTATTAGTTACTGTATGCTGCTAAAAAAAAAAAAAGTATGAATCTTAACATGCTGTTTCATAGAGGAAACACATCTGCTTAGTTTTGTTATAGTGTTTCTGCAAACATTTCCAATACAGATACTTTTTAATAGGCCTGTGAAAATAATATGTCAATGCAAAGAGATCAACATGTGGAATTAGCATGTTAATTTAACACATTATTACTCATGCCATGTTAACATGCTGAATTTGGCATTATCTCTGCTATTGAAGCTGATTTGGGGCATGCAGGTGTCTTGTCAGAGCTGTGAACCAAATCCACCAAAAACCACTTTTTCTTCCTAAGTAATGAAGATTATAACAGTTTTCCAGCCTTTCCAGCATTTAGAGGATGGCTGCAGGATGACCCATCTGATCTATCACACATTAAAGGCGCTTTACCTGATTTTGCACATTTTCGAACCATGAGTGATGAGAGGGGGGGTGTGCTCTAATGACATCAAAACCCTACATCAGGTTTATTAGGCAAACATTATTATTAGGCAACTTAACAAAAAACAAATATATACCTATTTCTTTTTTTTTTTTTTCTTTTTTTTTTAACTTGTCCTGTCCATTATTGAAGCAAGCAGAATAGAAATCTGATTGCTTTATTCTGTTGAACAGTTTTGCTTTACCAAGCGGAGCTTTATGAACATAAGGCTCCACTTGATATCATGTTTATTCATTTTATTTCTTTATTTAAACATTTGTCTGTTACACCATTCCATTTCATACTGCTGGGCCTGACAAGGGAGAAATGAAAGTTAACAGAGGTAATGATAGAAAGTAGAACAGAGAGAAAGGAGTAAGGAAGAGGAAGAGAGAGGAGAGAAAACATGAATCCACTTACACAGTTCACTGGTACATCTGTACCGCGATCCCTAAACAACCAAGGTCTCTGTTGGAAAACAAAACAAGCAATCCCCTACAGGAGGACCTGCAGGTGGCTTAAATATCCTCAGATCATACAAACACACACAAACACACGCAGAACTACGCAGAGAAGAGGTACAACCTAGTCATCGCAATGGGAAGTAGAGAGAAGAGGTACAACCTAGTCATCGCAATGGGAAGCAGTGTCACAGTGTCAACATGCATAATAAAGGGTGCTCCGTGGTGATACAGTCATGCAGATGCAGCCTCGTCTCTGCAAGGAGGAGGAAGCCCGCAAGGCTCACGACCCAGGCCCCCAGCAGCCACCCAGAGGCCCAGATCCCAGCTACCCCCCCCCCCCCCCCAAAGAGCGGACATGCATCCCCCGAAGGGCGGCAAAAGGCAGCCCCAGCCGGAGCCCCCTGCAGTCTGGGGGCCCAGGCCCCAGCGGACCAAGACCAGCAGCTGCCGACCCCACCGGGCGCCGGGCGTCCCCCGGAGCGGAGACAGCGCCGGGCCCAGGGCCCAAGCGCCCAGGAGCGCCCATACCCATTTCAATTATTTATTTTCACCATGGAAACCAATATAACAGCTCAACATTCACAAATATACATTTCTGACATTCAAAAACAAATCAGTGACCAATATAGCCACCTTTCTTTGCAAGGACACTCAAAAGCCTGCAATCCATGGATACTGTCAGTTATTTGATCTGTTCACGATCAACGTTGCGTGCAGCAGCAACCACAGCCTCCCAGACACTGTTCAGAGAGGTGTACGGTTTTCCCTCCTTGTAAATCTCACATTTGATGAGGGACCACAGGTTCTCTATGGGGTTCAGATCAGGTGAACAAGGAGGCCATGTCATTAGTTTTTCTTCTTTTAGACCCTTTCTTGCCAGCCACGCTGTGGAGTACTTGGATGCGTGTGATGGAGCATTGTCCTGCATGAAAATCATGTTTTTCTTGAAGGATGCAGACTTCTTCCTGTACCACTGCTTGAAGAAGGTGTCTTCCAGAAACTGGCAGTAGGACTGGGAGTTGAGCTTGACTCCTCCACCTTGCTGGCGTCTGAGTGGGACTGGAGCTCTCTGCCCTTTACCGATCCAGCCACGGGCCCATCCATCTGGCCCATCAAGACTCACTCTCATTTCATCAGTCCTTAAAATCTTAGAAAAATCAGTCTTGAGATATTTCTTGGCCCAGTCCTGACGTTTCAGCTTGTGTGTCTTGTTCAGTGGCTTTTGACTTTTCAGAGCCTGTCAAGTCCCTCTTCTGACCCATTTTGCCAAAGGAAAGGAAGTTGCCTAATAATTATGTTTGCCTAATAAACCTGATATAGGGTGTTGATGTCATTAGACCACATTCTTCTCATATCAGGTGATTTGCTTCTCATTACAGAGATGCAAATCACCTGATATGCTAAGTTGGTAGTAGGCTTTCGGCCTATACAGCTTGGAGTAAGACAACATGCATACAGAGGATGATGTGGTCAAAATACTCATTTGCCTAATAATTCTGCACTCCCTGTAGTTTGAACTGTAAACCCCGGCCCTAGCTGTTTCTCTCAGTGAGAAACGCACAAGGAAACTCCAGAGGAAACGTGTGTCTTCCACTGAATTTACTATTTGGTTGCAATACTGTAAATGGCTGCGGATCAGCTAAATTATACATTTTCTGTCACTTAATTCATAAACTGTTAGGAACTGTTAGCTTACTGTAACTCCAGTTATGTACACGGATGCACAATTATGATTTTTTATGATGTTTTTTTATAGTCTTTGGTTATAGGCAACAATACAACATGACAACGTAATAAGGCATCTAACCGGCCACTGCGAGTGAAAGTGATGTGATGTATAACAGTTTGTGTTTGTTATTATAAAGTTTGACCGCTTGCTTAATGCTAATGTTAGCATGGACTTGGTCACGTTACAGTGTAAATATCACTAGTCTATGTATTATACTGTATATTGCACGGTATAGGGACACAGAAGAGGATGCAGTCAAGCCAGCAGAGGTAGCACCAGCAGCCGAGGGCATATGAAATGTTTCTAAAAAGAAAGTTATTGAAAGATACCTGTACAGCTGGTTTCCAGTCCACAGTCAGTCCAAGGCGGTCCTGCAATGCTCTTCACCTTGAATACGATCCACCAAGATTTACACAAACTTTATTTAATCTTTGTTCACTTTTGCATTTCAAGTCTCTCTTCTCTTCCTCGGTTTTGATCCTTTCAGGCTGTTTTGCTGTATCAGTAGTGACAGCCAGCGGACTTTCCCGCCATGCAGTTCTGTTTAAAATATCTGCTGTGCATGCGCTAGGGGATGGTGCCCATTGTTAGGAAACACTGTTATTGGCTGATTGGAAACCAGAAGTTGTATTAAATTAACCCCATTGGCAGAGATTGGCAGAGAAAAACCGCCACAGCAGCGTTAGAAGCCTAAACCAAAAAGGCCTGGATTCATCCATATGTGCCATCAATGAGTAATTTATTTTGATAAAATTACCTCTTTTACCTCCTACCACACAATATACCATGTAGAAAACATTTTTTTTAGTAGGGAGACTGAAATAACATCAGGTACAGTGCCTTTAACCACTCAGTTGACCATCTGACATTCTGGTCCACATTCCACCGGTTGGTGGTGTGTGTGCTGCTGGATGGTGCCTGTTTGCTTCCTCGTTTACCTGCAGTCGAGTCATGTGATGCTACAGCATCAAAACATAGGAGGAGCAATGTGATTGGTCCACGCTGTGGTGTAGAGGCACTTCAGGCAGATTCAAACAGCAGGTGGCTTCTTTGATGAAATGCAGCAGCACATCCTGCATAGAGGAGAGGAGCTGAAACTAAAGTACATGTTAATACACCATCATCGATAACAATGATGGTATCAGTATTTGGATTGATCTGCCAAACACTTGTACACAGTATCTACATGATTTAAACTTCCAGTATGCAGTTTTCAAAAGCCCTTATAACATGCTATGCATGCCAGCAAGTGTACTATGTTTAAAAACACTGTGAAGTTGAAGAGTTTTCTCAAAGCATGTAAAAACAAAAACATCTTGAACTTTTTTCTATCACATATTTACAGCCAAGTATGATGTTAATCTAACAAACCATCTCATCAAGGTTCCTTTAAAGAGGTCCAACAGTTATCACAAAACATCTTTGTTGTTGCATTTCTTCTTCTGTCTCTCCTGCATCTGTTTGGACTCCAAACATGTCTGTTTTTTAAGATTTTCACATTCCAGAGCTGCTTTTGGAAAATTCAAAAGTGAGGGGAGAATAAAAATGAGTTTTATTTGTAGATGGCTCAGGTATAGTTGACGTTCACACAGTGATGTTGTGTGCAGGACAGTGAGCTGCCCTGTCATGACATAAATCTTCCCTCCAAGTAAAATGGCTTCTTCTCAATTCTCCTGTTTTTAATTGTGGGTGAGAATGAATTGGATCAAAACGAGGACTTAAAGACTCTGCCATCCCTCCTCCTCTGCCATCACCTGGCCAGAATCGTCCGGAAATGTCATGTCCTGCTGCTAATGAGGTGGGAGTGTGTGTGCGTGTGTCTGCAGGGCTAAGAAGAGTTTAGGGTCTGCATGTCTACAGAGGGAGAAATGACACACACACACACACACACTGACATTTAGCAGAACCATAGACTTTAATTCTGTTTCAGTGTCTGGCCTTCAGATTGCCTGTTCCTTACTCTATTTCTTTCACACACACACACTTTTCTACCTGTGCAGCATCTTATGCACTCAACGTTTTCTTATTTTATACTCTTCACTCCTCTCCTTGCTTTATTATCCTATTTTCCCTTT
The DNA here is from genome assembly GCA_023101725.1 of Atherinomorus stipes. Classification (NCBI taxonomy): domain Eukaryota; kingdom Metazoa; phylum Chordata; class Actinopteri; order Atheriniformes; family Atherinidae; genus Atherinomorus; species Atherinomorus stipes. The sequence goes on from JALJCO010004635.1 coordinate 90,471, forward strand.
CTCATCCCCCAGTCTTCTTGTTGATGTCCACCATCATGTAGCCATACAGTTGTGTGAAAAAGTGTTACCCCCCTTCCTGATTTCTTACTTTTTTGCATGTTTGTCACACTTAAATGTTTCAGATAATCAAACAAATTTAAATGTGAGCTCAAAGATAAGACAAGTAAACAGAAAATGCAGTTTTTGAATGAAGATTTTTATTAGTGAGGGGAGAAAAATCCAAACCTCCATTGCCCTGTGTGAAAAAGTGATTGACCCCCTCCCCCCTGTTAATCATAAATTAACTGTGGTTTATCACATCTTTGGAAAGCTGAGTACAATTTCTCTAGCCACACCAAGGCTGGATTACTGCCACACCTGTTCTCAATCAAGAAATCACTTAAATAGGACCTGTCAGACGAATTTTAAGTAGACTAAAAGATCCTCAAAAGCAAGACATCATGCTGCGATCCCAAAAAATTCAGGAAAAAATGACAAAAAAAGTAATTGAGATTATCTGGAAAAGGTTCCAAAGCCAACGGCTTTGGGACTCCAGAAAACCGTGAGAGTCTTTATCCCCAAATGGTGAAAATGCACAGTGGCGAACCTTCCCAGGAGTGGCCGGCCAACCAAATTACCCCAAGAGCACAGCGACGATTCACCGGGTCACAAAAGACCCCAGAACAACATCCAAGAACTGCAGGCCTCACTTGCCTCAATTAAGGTCAGTGTTCATGACTCCACCATAAGAAAGAGACTGGGGGGGCAAAAATGGCCTGCATGGCAGAGTTCCAAGACCAAAACCACTGCTGAGCAAAAAGAACATAAAGGCTCGTCTCAGTTTAGCCAAAAAGCATCTTGATGATCCCCAAGCCTTATGGGAAAAATACTCTGTGGACTGATGAGACAAAAGTTGAATTTTTTGGAAGGTGTAGGTCCCATTACATCTGGTGTAAAAGTAATACGGCATTTGGAAATGCGCCTTAACAATAGCAAAAAGCTAAAGCAGGCTGTCCAGGTAATTAACATCAGGTTAATTATATTCCTCGTCAGTACCATCATCACAGGGAGCCCTCGAGGAGGAAGAACAGCTAAACAAAGGTTAACCCAAACATCAATCCTGATTCTGCACCACAAAAACTCAAATCTTACCAAGTATATTTTTGTGATTTCAAGCCAAAATATCTCATTACACTCAAAATAAGACAAAATTCCCGAAAGATAAACATTTCAGTGAGATATAAGAACTTGTTTTACGACAATGCGTCTTATTCCAAGAAATCTTAACAAGAAAATTTTGCTTGTTTAAAAAGTTGGGTTTTTTTTGTTTGTTTTTTGTTTTGTTTTGTTTTTTTTGCTTATTGTAAGCAAAAAAATAGAACAAGCAAAATTTTCTTGATAAAATTTCTTGAAATGAGATGCATTGCCTTAAAACAAGTTTGTATATCTCACTGAAAAGTTTCTCTTTAGGTACTTTTGTCTTATTTTGAGTGTGATGAGATATTTTGACTAGAAACTACAAAAAAATATTTGAGTTTTTGTAGGGTGGTGGAGGTTTTCCTTCCTGTTAAAGGAGAGTTTTTCCTCTCCACTGTCTTGTCATGCAGCTTAGGGGGAGGATTGAATCAGAGATTTGACTCAGTCTGTTGGTTGTTATAGGAACACAGTTATTATAAATAGGACTGATGTGGATCATTTAATGCTTAACTGGATTGCGTCTAAAGAAGTGCTTTGATGTGATTCTGTAGTGAAATGGTGCTGAGTAAAAAAAAAAAAAGCTACACTAAATATTATCTTGTGATTCTGGCAGAATTTGACATTTTAAGTAGGAAATTGTTGCATTGAACCAATTGAATTTCCAGCATCTGTTGCCATAGTAACACAACCCATTTATGCTGCCTTCATGTACATAACTATGGCTGTCCTGTTCAAACATCACTGCCATCATATTGTCTTGCGTCCCTTACGTTGGCATGGTTACTGAGCGATTCATCCTCTAAGGGGCAGTGCAGAGTTCAAAATCGGGAGTAGAAAGTGGCTGAGTTTTTTTCAAAGGGGCGATTGGGCCATGTCTGTTGCAGCACCAAAATAATGGAACAGTTTCCCCCTTTTCTGTGAAATCTCCATCTGTAGGACCATTCAAAACAAACATAAAACGATGAGGGTACGAAAGTATAATTCGTTATTTGACAGGATTTAACTGCTTAAAAAACGAGAAAACGGCACGTTTTTCGCGTTTTGGTTTGAACCTGAAAAAGAACCCCCAGTTCTTTCACCTGGCTTTCAGCAGCTAGAAATGATGTGGAATATATTTTTGGATTCTTTTTAATAAAAAAATTTTATTCAAATACTCCTTTAAAACTTTTTTACTCCTATGAATATATATATATTTATATATTTCACAAGTATATTCTTTTTTCCCTTTTTTAAATTAATAAAATTGTGAACTTTCATGTATGGTATTATGATCATGTGAAGCACTTTGGCCAACTGAGGTCATTTAAAGTGTGCTATACTAACAAATTTGAGTCGAATTGAATTGAATTGAATTGAATTGAGTTTTTCACGAAGCTGACTTAAAAAAACATTTTGTAAGTCAGTTTAGTTGGGCCAACCTGTTCAGGACGTTTAAAGCTCAGGCGAGGACTCAAATCAACCTTTATTTTAAAGACACACAACAGAACTTCTAGCAGTTTTATCAGTGACCCCATATCCCCCCTACCGACGGCTAAACTGGCATCCAACTTATATCATACCTGTCCTGTGAGCTCACTCCAGCCAGTAACAGACAGTCTTGTCTTCTCCCTTGTTCTGTCCCTTCCTCTCTTTCTTTTCCTCTCTTCCTCCGGTAATGTTTCCTTGCGTTTCTTTGACAAATCTGACATGATGCGCGTTCAAAACATTCACTGTGTTCATGTCCGTTTGATATGTGACGTGGTGTTCAACCAATAGTAGGCTGCTACATCACGGCCGCATCCCGTATGTAAAACTTACATAGTAAAGTTTCTGAGCCTCGGGACACCGCTGGGCAGTGACGGCTCAAAAATGCGCACATTGGCGTGCCATCAAAACAAGTCAGAAATGCATAATTTTAAGGCCTAAAAGTTACATTGTGGGTCTTTAACACACAGGAGCCCCAAAATTACAAATCAGCTTGGTGTTGCATGTATTTACTGCTTTATGTACTGTATTAACACATTTCAAAATTAACTGGCTGTTAAGTGCAATATGTCCCTTGATCAAAGCATTTAACCCCGAGATGTTAAGCTACTCATGTGATAATAAACTTTAATCTTAAAAAAAGAGAGAAGACGAGGAAAAGGTTACTGTAAATAATGAAATGTTGTCAGCCAGCTCCTTCAGTTGGAAAACATTGAGCTTCTCATCTAAGAAATGCTTGACATTACCCATCTGTCTGATTGTCTCGGTGTGTTCGCTTTGCAGTGATCTCCCTCTAACACTATCGCACACATACTCGATCATCCCTTGCTGCTGTTGTTTCAGTTTTACACATATGCAAGCACACACTGGCACTCAACGGAAAAATAAAAAGGCAGAGGGAAACGCCTTGCCTCCCTGCCTCTCCCCGTACGCTTTGTCTGCCCTCATTAAAAGTGATGGGTGCACATCACATATACACATACACACACATCAAATCACATCATCCCCAACTGTCATATTAGTAAAATATTAATGGTGAGCAGGCCTGCTTGATATCCTTTTCCCGTGTGTTGCTGAGGATGGGGTTCCTGTCAGAGGGGCGGCTTTGTGTTTGAATTAGAAAGAGACAAGATCTGGAGCCTGTGTGGTCATCGAACATGAAACAGGGCTTGAGTAATTGGGTTGCAAAGTGGAGAAAATCTGAGAAAAAAAGGTGAACAGGATGATTCCAACATGCCATGGATGGTGCTGAGGGAGAAAGGAAAATAATAGAAAGATGGAAAACTGTTGAGCAGAATTCAAACTGAGAATAAAATGAAAATAGAAGTGTGTGTTTTGAGTTTTCCACCAGCAGAAAAGAGAAACATGCTGAAGCAAACCTGAGGTCACAATCATTTTTTTTAAAAAGTGTGCTTTTAGTTTTCTCTCCTTTGTTATGCAGTATGGACAAGTTAATTCAAAATTTTTGTAAGATCATGTTGCATGCTGCATGCACTGGAAGATTTGATGTTCAATTCCAAATTGGACAAAGTCTGGATGTTTTTGGGGAAAATAATAGGAGAAAAAAAAAATCATTTTTGACAAGAAGAATCTAAAATCCTTCAAGTTCTGTTTAATCAACTTCATATAATTTGTTTTTATAAACTAATTAAAACATTTCACACCTATTGTATTCCAAAACACAGGAATGCAGTCACTCCAGAACCAGTACCTTCTGCCTCCTCACCCATGCTTTATCATCTTGTTGAAAAATGCATTAACATCCCTGAAAAAGATGTGGTCTTGAAGGCAACAGATGTGGCTTTAAAATCTCATTGAACCTTTCTGCACTGTTGCTGCAGAACCCTGATCCAACTCCATACCATCCCAAGACCCTTATCCAAACCCCTACAATCCCAAAACCCTGATTAGTGCAGCACAATATAAAGAAAATTTACCTTCATCACGATATTGGCCTGTGTGATGTACACATCACAAAGACAGCCTAAACAGCTTTATCTAGAAACGTCTACGTACAGTATGTTCGCATATATTTAAATGAGGTGACATGACATTCAAGTCACAGTTCTTGCGCTCTGTGTCAATGGCCAATTAATGGACTTTTACTGTCTTAAATGCACACCTATCCCTCCCCCTCCTCCTCCCCTTATTTGGGAGGAGCACGCGGAATGAGGAGCGTGGTGGCGTGAGGTTGCCCGGTAAGTGGAGAGAATGTAGATGCGGAATAACTTAAAAACAGTATGTTGACAATTTGGAGCTACTTGGGTTATACTGTAAGAAAGATGATATGCTACAAACGCACAGCAGAGCCCTTCACGAGTTTCACTGCATTTCCTCACTGAAGACTTCAAATTGAAAACTTGGTGTTTGACCGTGTACTTCCCGGACTCACTCCAGTGAAAACCAGCTCTTGGATTAAAACAAGTGGTAGCCGGCTGAGGTTTGCATGAAGAGCAACAGGTCTGCTTCACCATGACAGCAGAGCTGTTGTGAAGGCCCCGCACTCAACAATTGGGTCAGACTCCAGTGTTTCAACCACAGGCTGCATCTCACCATCGGTAAGTCTTTCTAACCCACTCCAGACCTGCTCTAGAAAGCGGTGATAGTTTTGTCCTTTAGAACGCTTGCATTCAGACACGTGTTCCGGTCTTTTACCTCAGAGATGTAGCGGACATGTACCAGCTGGTCTCCATCATAAGAGCAGAAATGTTGCAGCTAAACGCACAAGAAAATGTTCTGGGCAGACTTGAAGGGAGAGCGTGGCTGTGCTGGTTTGTCCGCAACATTTCCTGATGTCTGAACGTGACCGGGTTGCAATAAGTCCACGAGGAAGGATCATTTTTTAAAAGACAAGTCCAAATGAGAGGATTATTTTAATAAATCAGTTAATTTTTTCTACTTTTGAAAATGGAGAGTAAAAATAGAGAAGCAGAAAGAGAAAAGCTTGCTGTAGAAAAGCACAGGAAATACACTTAAAGTGACAGTGAAGTTCAGCATGAAAAAAGATATATGAACAAGTATTTTATTTATTGTGAAGTACTGTATATCATCATCGTGAGTCTCAACAGTGTTATCGCCTATTGCAAGTTTTCTCATTATCGTGCAGCCCAAACCCTGATCCTACCCAATACCATCCCAAGACCCTGATCCTATCCATCCTAACCCCACCCTCCATCCCAAAACACTGATCCTACCCAATACCATCCCAAGACCCTGATCCTATCCATTACCATCCCAAAACACTGATCCTACCCAATACCATCCCAAAACCCTGATCCTACCCAATACCATCCCAAGACCCTGATCCTACCCAATACTATCCCAAGACCCTGATCCTACCCAATACCATCCCAAGACCCTGATCCTACCCAATACCTTCCCAAAACCCTGATCCTACCCATTACAAATCCCAAAACACTGATCCTACCCATTACCATCCCAAAACCCTGATCCTACCCAACACCATCCCAAGACCCTGATCCTACCCAACACCATCCCAAGACCCTGATCCTACCCAATACCATCCCAAAACCCTGATCCTACCCGATACCATCCCAAGACCCTGATCCTACCCAACACCATCCCAAGACCCTGATCCTATCCATTACCATCCCAAGACCCTGATCCTACCCAACACCATCCCAAGACGCTGATCCTACCCAACACCATCCCAAGACCCTGATCCTACCCAATACCATCCCAAAATCCTGATCCTACCCAATACCATCCCAAAATCCTGATCCTACCCAATACCATCCCAAGACCCTGATCCTACCCAATACTATCCCAAGACCCTGATCCTACCCAATACCATCCCAAGACCCTGATCCTACCCCATACCATCCCAAGACCCTGATCCTACCCAATACCATCCCAAGACCCTGATCCTACCCCATACCATCCCAAGACCCTGATCCTACCCAATACTATCCCAAGACCCTGATCCTACCCAATACCATCCCAAGACCCTGATCCTACCCAATACCATCCCAAAACCCTGATCCGACCCAATACCATCCCAAAACCCTGATCCTACCCAATACCATCCCAAGACCCTGATCCTACCCATTACCATCCCAAAACCCTGATCCTACCCAATACCATCCCAAGACCCTGATCTTACCCAATACTATCCCAAGACCCTGATCCTACCCAATACCATCCCAAGACCCTGATCCTACCCAATACCATCCCAAAACCCTGATCCTACCCAATACCATCCCAAGACCCTGATCCTACCCAATACCATCCCAAGACCCCGATCCTACCCATTACCATCCCAAAACCCTGATCCTACCCAATAGCATCCCAAGACCCTGATCCTACCCAATACTATCCCAAGACCCTGATCCTACCCCATACCATCCCAAGACCCTGATCCTACCCAATACTACCTAACGCTCTTTGAGAATCTCCTTGTTGCTGCTAAAAAATTCTTTTTTCTGTTATTCAGCCTTAGTCATCCTATAAATTTCTCTTTGATGCATCTATAAAATGAGAACAAATGATGCGTCTTTGTGACAGACTGCAAGTTACAAAGAGCATAGAGATCCAGTTGAAAACTGGTTCTCTGTTGTCCATTATGGGTTGACACAAAACTGGGGTCTTCATTTGAGTTAGGAGCCCTTTCTATGCTCGAATGATTCATTCACAGGTCAGTGTTAAGTGGCTTAGTGTGAAAATAATAGGGTATATAAACACAACTGAAAATGAGTAAAAAAGCAGAAACTGTCTCAAAGAAAAACTTTGAAAGACTTTTAAAAAGCTGGAGAACTGTTGATAAAGACCACTATGAAAAGACTTCCTGCAAAGTCTGGTTGCTTGGAAGGGAAAAATTCAGAAATGAGGGCTGGACCAGGACTGTGTGTAAACATATGATGAGTATAACCTGTCTGCAGTCTGGTCGGTGTTTCCCCTGAAGAAAGAGTCTCAGAGCAAAGAGAAAACATACAAAATAGCACCAAACTATTTGACAAGTGATCCCTGAGATAAATGTTGCAAACAACACCGCATCAATGGTTGCCTAGCAACAATGATGGCACAACAAGTAATAACAGGCAACCTTTACAACAAACTGGCCCGCAGGGAAGCACTGACCCTCCCAGGGCTGGTGGTCACAACTTACTGCAGGTAAATGTGAAGACATTTTTCTGACATGTAATAAAGTATTGAAGCAACATGAAGACAAAGACAGGTCAGGGAGAGTAAAAGGAATTGTTCGGAGCAGTAGAGAAAGGAAAATGGTTGGATAAGATGGTGGGAGAAAGATGAGGAATACCTTGAAGGAGCAGCTCAGTTAAAGAAGACAAAGCGTTATTGCTGCTTGGTTACAAGGCGATGAGCAGGGGTCCTCTCTCTTTTTCCTCCCTCTCACACATAAATACACACCAGGGGCAGAGGGAATGCCTCTGTGGGTACCAAGGTCTTTCCTCTCAGTAAATTAAAACCATTAATAACCAACTGGGAGAAGAGGAAGTAGACAGAGCAACAGGGAGATGGATACAAAGCAGAAAAATGAATGTAAGAGAAAAAAGGGAGCAAGTGATGGGAATATTAAGACAGGTGGATGGGAAACTGATGAATGCACAGAAGCTGTGTGATGCATCTTTAATCATGGGGCATTAAAAGCATTCTTTAAAATTTAGGGTCAGCCAGGTATTCGAGAGCAACTTACGCTAGGGACACACTGCATGCAGAAGCGCGCCAAAGCGCAGCGCACCGATTTACTCGTCCACACCGCTCCTCTTTCTGTCCACATCGGATGTGCACGGTCGGAAGGCAGTCCTGCTGCTCTGCTGTACTTCTACAGCTGATGATTCCACAATGGCTGTATCCCCTGTTCTGCTTTCATAATATTTACAAGCAGAAAGCCGACATTTCTATGTGTGAATCCTTCCTCTTGCATTTTCAATACAGATGAAGACATGATTTTAAATAGTTTTATTTAAAAGAGATATGGTTTTAAAGCTTATCTGGGTGCTTTTACTTTGTAAATGGGTTTATTTAGATAGATTTGCCTCGTGTTCTTGCTTTTTTTTCCTGCCTGGCTTGTGACAAATTCAGCCCGGCTCACGCAGAAAACAGAACGGAAGCCGAAATGATCGCTCCATGGCATGCACTGATTTTGGCGTTGCGCACCGCGGAGCATCATGCAGCGCTTGCTGTAGTTGACAGCGTCTGTTAACAAGGGCACCGAAATTAAACTGCTGCACTTCAGCACGCTTCAGCATGCAGTGTGTCCCTAGGGTTAGTGTCCATAAAACACGATCCCTGTGTCCAAGGCTCCCACTGACAGACTCAGGCAACATTGCTGAGTAGACTGAGGCCCTGTTTATCCAGCATCGTAGCAAGGCAGGACAATGATCCTCTGGCTGCTTTGTTGTGCTGAACAGATTTGCTTTGCTAAGGGGAGCTCCATGAATATAAGGGTGCATTCACTCCAGGATAGTCTGGGGACTCTGTTCGACTGGGCGAGGATTTCTGAAAAATTCACACCTTTTTTTTACTTTGGTTTGTGTTCAATCTGCAGTAACCGAAGTGGACCAAACAGCCTGGTTGAACCATCATAGTTAAACAACTACTCACTAGGGGGGGACATCCCCAATACAACCACTGATCAATGATGGAAAAAGCAGGAAGAAGAAGAAGAAAACTGGACTCTGTGATTAAAGTAGAAATCTTTCTACTTCTTATTATTAGGCTACTCCATCTGTCTACACATTTTCCAGTGGTTTTTTGTTGTTTTGACCTCAGCTTCGTTGAACATGTGCTGTTTGCTTTCTTTTAGCCAAACAATGCTCTACTCCACTCCATTTTACTTCTTCTGTTTGATATTTTATTGCAGTCAATAAACATCACTTCCATTAGGTAGGCTGGATGTCTATGTGCTGGATAGTCCAATTCGATAGTCTGTTTGCAAGTGAACCATGATCCCTGAACCATCTTTCACAATCTGAGCCCGATAAATTCTGGCACGGTCATCTTGGAATATGGCCGTGCCATCAGGAAAGAAACATCCATTGATGGAATAACCTGGTCATTCAGTATATTCAGGTATCAACTGACCTCATTATCTGAGCTCATACTGTTGCTGAACCTGGACCTGAGCAACTGCAGCAACCCCAGATCATCACACTGCCCCCACAGGCTCATACAGTAGCACTAGGCATGATGCTGCATCACTTCATCTGCCTTTCCGGCCACATTTCTTCCTGGAAGACGATGGCCCACTTTCCTTCCAGTTTTTCATAATGCGTTGGACTGTTCTGAACCCAGTTTTAGTAGTTTCTGCATCTCCTTAGATGTTTTCACCTCTTGATGCCAATGATTTGACCCTTTTCAGACAGACTAACATCTTTTCCAAGACCACGGATGTGTCTTTCAACATGGTTTTTTAGGAAATGAGAAGCAAGTCATTGCACCAGTTGGGGTTAAATAACTTGTTGCCAGCTGAAAGATAATCACCCATGCAGTAATTATCCAATTGGAGGCTCGTACCTATTTGCTTAGTTAAATCCAGGTGGTGACTTTTTTCTTGGCCAGGCAGTGTATATATATATATATATATATATATATATATATATATATATATATATATATATATATATATATATATATATATATATATACTGTATATATATATACACACACACACAGATATATGTATACATATATATATATAGATATATATATATATACACACACACACATTAGGTACACCTGTCCAACTGCTCATAATCACAAGGCAGCAACTCAATGCATTTAGGCATGTAGACATGGTCAAGACGATCTGCTGCAGTTCAAACCGAGCATCAGAATGGGGAAGAAAGGTGATTTAAGTGACTTTGAACGTGGCATGGTTGTTGGTGCCAGACGGGCTGGTCTGAGTATTTCAGAAACTGCTGATCTACTGGGATTTTCACGCACAACCATCTCTAGAGTTTACAGAGAATGGTCCGAAAAAGAGAAAATATCTAGTGAGCAGCAGTTCTGTGGGCACAAATGCCTTGTCGATGCCAGAGCTTAGAGGAGAATCGCCAGACTGGTTCGAGCTGATAGAAAGGCAAAACTAATTCAAATAACCACTTGTTACAACCAAAGTGTTCAAATGAGCATCTCTGAATGGATGTGTTGTGCCACTCCTGTCAGCTAAGAACAGGAAACTGAGGCAACGATTCACACAGACTTACCAACATTGGACAATAGAAGATGGAGTAATGTTGCCTCTTCTGATGAGTCTCGATTTTTGCTACGAAATTCGGATGGTAGGCTCAGAATTTGGTGTCAACATAAAACCATGGATCCATCCTTGCTTGTATCAACGGTTCAGGTTGGTAGTGGTGGTGTAATGGTGTGGGAGAGATTTTCTTGGCACACTTTGGGCCCCTCAGTAGCAATGTGGCATGGTTTAACCACCACAGCCTACCTGAGTATTGTAGCTGACCATGTCCATCCCTTTATGACCGCAGTGTAGCCTCCTCTGATGGCTACTTCCAGAAGGATAATGCTCCATGTCATAAAGCATGAATCATGGTCTCAGACTGGTTTTTTGAACATGACAATGAGTTCATTGTACTCAAATGGCCTCTACAGTCACCAGATCTCAATCCAATTTAACACCTATGGGATGTGGTGGAACAGGAGGTTCTCATCATGAATGTGCAGCCGACAAATCTGCAGCAACTGCGTGATGCTGTCATGTCAACATGGAGCAACATCCCCTGAAGAATGTTTCCAGTACCTTGATGAAGCTATGCCACGGAGGATTAACGGAGTTCTGAAGGGAAAAGGGGTCCAACCCGGTACTAGCGAGGTGTACCTAATAAAGTGGCCGGTATACTGTATATACAGTATATATATATATATATATATATATATATATATATATATATATATATAAAACAAAACAGAATTTTTAATTTGTTATATCTACTTGTCTTTCATGTTAAAGTATGACCCTGATGGTAAGCTGTTGTGGACAAAAGCACATTGGGCTAAAAAAGGCATGAAAATCTTTTGTTTGTATCGAAAAAAGTATTGAACCGTGACACTTAAGTATCAAATCGAACCGAACCATGATGATAATATATATATATATATATATATATATATATATATATATATATATATATATATATATATATATATATAAACTCTCATTGATTTTATTTCACTCAAGTCAGTGGTGCATACTGTTCTGTTATTTAGAGATATTAACTCATGTTATCTCAAATGATCATACTCTTTCTTTCAACGTGCAGCACTCATCTTTTCTACAAATTCTCTAAGTTCAAGGGAAGAGGTTTTATTTTTTCTGAAAGCACATTGCTACTCATTCAAAAAGATGTGTTCAGTTGTGTTGTAGTTGTTCAAACCAACAAAAAGCTGTTTTTTTGTTTTCTAGCACCTACCTTTACAATCAAAATTCCAAACAGACCTTACGTTATGAAGCAGCTAGATTCTCAAGAGATCCACAAGACCATAAGGGAACCCATCTTGAGTTGGTGGTTACTAAAGTTCAGGTTAATAAGAATCTTATATTGGTCGCTACAAGCAAGTTTTAGGCGTAAACAATAGTGGCTCATACTGTCATACTGCTTCTGTGTGGTTCCCCTCTGACAATTCACTTATTGGAGCCTGAAGCTTTCCCATTGTTGTTTTTATCTTCTGAGCTGATTTCTGTTAAAACCATAGACGGTATAATATTACTGGACAGAGCCTCCGTAACGTCACAGCAGGTTTCTGACAAGTTGAATTGAAGCTCGATGGACGGTTCAACGGTCACCATCCTTGCAGCATCATGCATCTCGTAACTCCTGGGAAATACAAAAATGAGCAAAGAGGTGGAGCTATACACATACATACTCTCTCAGACGCACACAGACTAAATGCACCCCCCCGCCATGGGGATCTCTATGAGGAAAACACTGGAGTGATTAAAGAACTACAAAGATCAAATCAACCTAAAAACCTAAAACAGTAAAAACATATAAGACCAGTATACAAAAAAGAGTTCATTTAAATTGAAAAAAAGATCAATGAAAGATGTAAAAGCCACAAACAGGTAGCAGTTTAAAAAAACAAAAACAAAACTGGTTTAAAAAAGGAACAAAATCTAGTTATAACTTTAACCAAAAAGGTAGGCCTTGAGCCTTTTGTAACCCCCCCCCCAAAAAAAAAGAAAAAAAAAAAAAAACAGTCTCTGCAGCCCTGAGGCCCTCAAGCAGGCAATTCCAAAGACGGGGCCCATAATGGTGAAACGAGGCCTCGCCATGAGTTTTGGTCTGAAGGTTGGGAACAACCAAAATCCCAGTACCTGAGGACCTCAGGGTCAGCGAGGGCTCATAATTAAAAAACAGGTCAGATAAATAAGAACACCCAAGACCATTAAGACATTTATAAACCACAAAAAAAAAGTGTAAACCTGTTCTGGAGGACACAAGGCTTTAAATAATTTCGGCTCTTGTCACTACTGTTATTATTTTCAAAACATGTATGAGTGACATCACTTCCTGTTGTCATTTTAAAGCGTTGGCTGTTTCTGAATGTACACTATAGGGCTGGGTATTGCTAAGAACCTCACCATTCAGTTCGATTTAGATTCTTTGAGTTGTGATTTGATATTAATTCGATTCAATGTTGATTTAAATGCGATGATATCAATTCAGTAAAAAGTAGAAATACCCAAATAATTAAAGACTCACAAGGTAATTTTTAAACCTTCAAAATATGCGTTTCTGACTCGTTTTGATGGCACACCAACATTTGTTATGTGCATTTTCGAGCCATCATTGCGCAGCGGCATCCCGAGGTTCAGAAACTGCACTATGTAACTTTTAAATCTGGGACGGGGCTGTAATGTTGCAGCCAACTATTGGTTGCGCACTACGTCATGTACTACCAAACGGATGTGAACCAGATATGTACACAGCTGGTGTTTTGAACATGCAACATGTCTGATTCAGCAAAGAAACGCAAGGAAACAAACCAGAGGAAGAGAGGAAAAGAAAAAGGACGGGAAAAAACAAGAGTCAAGACAAGACTGTCTTTTACTGGCTGGAGTGACCTCACAGTACAGGTACGATGAAGATGGATGCCAGTTTAGTCGTCTATAGGGGGCATGTCAGGGAGAAAACTGCTAAAAATTCCGCTGTGGGTCTTTAAAGGTACAGTATGTAAGAATTACTGACATCTAGTGGTAAAGATGGGTATTTGAAAGAAAATATGTTTTCTTTCAAATAACTTCATATTCCAAGCACTGTTGTGAATGTATGGTGGCTGTGAGTAGCCAAAACTCTCCTAGACAAAAAAATGTTTTCATCTGTGAGTGGATCCAGTGGTCTCAGGTGTAGCTATGACCGTATTATGAGTAACCACATTTAATGTCTTTTACGGCATTACTTATCCCAAACAGTCTCTAACTCCCATTAAACAAAGCTGGTACAGCAGTTTTAAAGTTCAGAGGGTTCTCACTTCACACACATTGTTTTCTGTTCACATTTGAATCGATGCCGTACCAACTTCTGGTACCTGCGAATCGATACCGGTGCCAAACGGTACCAGTTTTCAATACTTTTGTGTGTGTTTATATGGCAATACAGATTTCTCATTCTCAATATATAATTTTTAAGTAATATATTAAAGCAAAATCCAGCTTTTTTTATTCTGTATGGTGTTGGAGCGTCGGGTACACAGATGGAAACGTAATGATGGATTAATTTAATGAGAAAAAAGATGGAATGTTCTCTGACACTAAACTGATAACATCGCGGCATTTTGGCAGGTAGGATGGTGACTGTGAGCCTCCTGCTGCAATGATCAAGCCCAGATTACGAACATGGGTACGAACACATACCCCGCTGGTTAAACTTATCTGCTTCTTCCCCCGAGAGATGAGACTCACTGACACACGGTACTGGTTGACTTAGATCAACGTTCAGCTGCTGAGGGGCTGACGGACTTCTCCCTCTTCTTTCTGCGAGCTGCAGACGAAGCGTCAGGAACAGAGTTTTTTGGTAGAATATTGTGTTTAATCAGCTACATCCTCAGATTAGATGTATTCCCGCCGCTTGTCTTACATTTTGCACCTCAAATATTGTAGCGAGCTTGATGTTTTAGAAAAGTGAAGCCAGAAAAGCGCTTTCAGTCAGCTGATTGTTCTGACTGAACACGCGGCCGCTACGGCTGATGTCATGCGTGCGATGTGACGTTTACGTGCGGCATAGAAATCACCAACTCTTCCACTCCCTCACAGTGAAAAGGATGCATTTAGGTACTGAAACATGGTCCCGTTTGATTTTACGTGAATTGGTACTTGGTAGTACCGACGGAGTTCGGTAGGTACCAATAAAAGTACAGAATTCGGAACCCATCCCTTGAACATTGTTGAATCTATGCCACGAAGGATTAAGGCAGTTCTGAAGGCAAAAGGGGGTCCAACCTGGTACTAGCAAGGTGTAGCTTGGCTGGCAAGTGTTGTGATTGAAGGGTCAGGGAGTAGGGTGGACATTTGGACACAGCCGTGTCAGCATGTTGAACATGGCAGAGTTTATGGTCTTAGCGTTAGCAGCTAATGTGAGGGGTAATGAGCTGCTAAACTGTTTATGGGTGCATGTAATGCAATGGTGGATGAAAAAAACCTGAATACGGCATCATCTCAGCCTGAAAAGCTGATTTTGGATGGAAGTGACACAAATAACCTTTCAATTATGTATTTATGCTAAAATCTCGCAGAGCATCATTGCGTCGTGCCAGAGTAGGGTCACTGTTATAAAAGAAATCAAACCCGTAGTTTTAAGAATCAATATTGTATTAATTAAGTTTCAGTGCAAGGTGTGTGCAGTGGGAGCGCCGGCTCTGCTTCATCCAATCACCTACTAATTACTTTTTAAAATCTGCCCGCCCTTTTCCAAGCAGCTTCTACAGAAGAGTTCCCAGATGGTTGTGTGTAGCCAACCATCTGGTACATCAGGTTAAAGCACACCTACAGTTACAGGAAATTAATTTTGATGAGCTGCGAGTCACTGAAAGGACAGCGAACAGATCCCCCACCGTGCTCAGGCACTGACCTGCAACAGGTCGAAAGATATTCCCAAACTCCTTCAAGGAGAATTTGATTGTTTGAACTTGTAGAACTACAGAAACAATCTGGATTTCTACCAATTAATAAAACTCTGCAGGGAATGAAAACAGCTTTGGCTTTTGCAGAAGGAGCTACATCCACAGAACAAGGTTACTGATATTGCCTAGCAACTGTTAGCCCACCACATCACTTTTTCCCCCTCTCTGTTATTCACATGTTCATTTATGTTCATTGAAATCTGCCAGATAGTTCACTGGTTTCATAAGCAGCCGCAGCCTTGAGTCAGCTCACTGAGTTTTTCATCAACACACAGATGCATGTCTATTCACACACACACACCTCTGAATGTGTTTGCTGCTCACAAAAAGATGTTACAGAGTGTCAAACCAATGTCTGTCTCTTCAGTGCTGCCTACATCTCCATTTTCAGCTCAAGGACAGAGAGAGGGAGGCAGATGGAGGAAAAAAGACTAAGAAAGTGATGGAGAGGGCAACTGGCAGGAAGAAAAGACGAAGAGACGAGGTTTTAATATAAATGCACGCACACAATTTAATAAATGTTAGAACACATAAAAAAATGCTTTTGAAACAAGAGGCCAAACTAAGATGTATGTGGAGTTCACATCCAGCCAGAGAATGGCAGAGATGAAACATGACTTTTTTATCAAGCAGCCAAGAAAATATTTTATCACAACTGTAAACATTTATATAAAAACAAAGTGAATTTTGTGTCTTACATTTAATTGATCTGAAATTATAATATCAGTGTTAACTAAGGTCAGGGATAAAATTAAGAGCAGATGAAAAAAATCTGATCTGGAGGTTTAACCTACAGGAAAAAAGCTCAAAGTCGTGTTTTATAGAAACATACGTCTGATAAATTGCAGTCATTTTGACACAAGATAGTAGAAATATAACTTGCATGAATCTATGTAATACCCAGCTTACTTGTTAAAGTATCACTGTCTCATTAGAGTGCATTATGGTGGATAAACAACAACTCTGACATCTTGTCTTTGTAACAATCTGCACATTAACTGAAATCAAATATTCAGTAGAAGTTAGAGAAAGATTTTAAGTGGATATTTCAAAAACTGGCATATTTGGAATCGAGCATCCTCAAGTTCATATCATGGGGAATTTACTTATTAGGGATTCTGGGTGATTTGCAGGAAAAAAAAATAAAAAATAAAAACATGAAAGAAATGGGGGGGGGGGGGGGGGGCAGTAAATCTCTGTTTGATGCCCCTTCAGAGACTTATTCTAAATCAATGCTTCAAACACAATAGTCTAACAAAACTTCTCTTTGATTCCTGCTTTTTATTCTTTGATTCCCCCAAACAGAATTCTGTAGATAACGGTGACCAGAAATTGTCAGCATCTTCTTGCTGATGCACCAATTTTACTTCACAGCACCAAAACCAACTGATTTCTGCTTATACCTGGGTTCAGCGGATCATTCATGAGGAAGAATTTCATTTAAATTACATTACTTCAGTTATCTGCACGGTGTTGTGTGCTGTAGGGAGAGGTGACAAAGAGGTGGGACTCCAACGTGGGACTACCAGGCAGGAGGCTGCCAGACGTAGGAACTAGGATTTATTTAATGAAACCTAAAGATGCTGCAAAAGCAGGATTTAGAGGAACTGGAACCAACAGACTTCAGAACAACTTAAGAAAGAAAAAATAGCTGAGAAGGAACAGTAATCACCCAGGACAGGATGGGTGAGGGTTTGGAAATAAACAAAGGAAACAAATAAGTACCTATACTATGTAAGCTAATGATTAGCTTACCAAGGGGCAGGAAGTGGAGGAAGTTATCTAACACCGGACTTAAAAGGATAAATAAACAGACAAAAATGTACTGTATTAAAGATAAAGCACCACAGTAATCTTACTTAAATTAAAGTAATTAAGTACTCTCTTATACCAACTTACACGTATACCAATGTATGTTGGAGGTTGTGGTTCAAAAAGTTTGGGAACCACACATTAAGTCAGTTTATTCTTTTTACCTTGGTTTAATTCACTTCACAAGTTGGACTGAATTGTACTGGATCAATTCCCCTCGCATTATTGATCATGTAAATCATTTCAGGATGAAACAGGTCTTTTTTCCTACAATGATCTATACATCCGCTAATTATAAAACAAGAGAAACTTCATACAATATTTCATTTCATAATTTTTTCATACTGTCATGGCTTTTGCAGAGAAAAATGGTTCGAGTAAACGGTACGTTAAAGTTGTAGGTGCTGCCTTGCAACATGTTAGATATAAATTACCGTGAGATTTTGTTTTAAGAGGACAGACTTCCCGGAGAATTATATATACATATTATATACACACACACACACACACACACACACACACACACACCCACATATATATAAAAAAAAACACACACACACACACACATATATATATATATATATATATATATATATATATATATATACATATATCCAAAGTAAGAGCACTATTACACATGGAGCCCCTCAGGTAACACAGCAATTTTTTTCCCTTTTGCGTTACCATGCAATACTTTTGTGTGAGCTCGCGATAAGGTGTGCAGGTCCTGCAGCTCTGTCATTCTACAGTAAGCTCAGGAGTTGTCTAGAGCCCCATCATACCGACGGTCACAGACTCATTGAATTTAACATTAAAAACGGAAGTCATTTTTAACGCAGAATAACACGGAAATGCGCAACAATTTGCGTAAATGTGTTTTTTCTGAATAAAAGCTTGTCTTGGGAAAATGCTTCAAGGGGGTCACTAAACCAGACGCAGCGCACGCTTCACACCCGCCTCCCGGGGGGCAGCTTTGCCAGCTTTCTTCCTAGCTTCTGGTTATTTAGCCAGACCAACCTGCGTACCATGTGCTCGCTCTTTGTTTGATCACTTTTCCTTGTTTGTTGTGCATCTATTGGTGAATTAAAATTGAAAAACTTCTCGTTATTCATGGTGTCATGTATCAGGTGTGATTCTCTCTTCGCTGATGACTTGATGCTGCAGGTTAGGACGTAATGCTGATGTGTCAGAGTAAAACGCGATCCAAAGTTTGCGCAGTGTTTCTTTCTAAAATCGATCGGATCAACTTTGCTTTTCATCGACTGACTTCCTGTCTGAAGGATCCGCTCTGGTCTGGATGAATGCAGTTTCAAAGCGGCATAACATGGAGCACACCAGTTTCCCCATGATTTTTATTTGTCTTGCCATCTGACCTGGACATACGTGTGTGTTATTAACAATCTATAGCAGGGGTACCTTAGCTCAGTCCTCAAGAACTACTGTCCTGCCATTTTTAGAACAAATCCTCTACCACACACCTGAATCAAATAGCTAACTCCCTCATGCATGTCATTCAGCTCTGTAGAGGCCTGCTAACGAGCATTCATTTGATTCAGGTGTGTTGGAGAAGAGATAAAACCCAAATGTGCAGGACAGTAGCTCTCAAGGACTGGACTTGGGCACCCCTGGTCTATGGTGTGGACCAACATCTGGAAATTAATATTGTTCTGAATTGTGTATTTCTTACTATTGGCATTTTTGTATGTTAAAAAAGAAAGAAAGAAAAAAGATTTGACAATGTAGAAAAAAAAAGAAAATGAACTGTTCTGTTGGACAAAACAAACAAACAAAAAAGACACCCCCCCCCCCCCCCCCACAAAAAAAAAAACAAAAAACAAACAAACAAAAAAAAACATGTTTTGGCCTTAAATATGTTTAAAAGTCTGAAAGCATTCAAGGTTTCAATTATAACCGAATGAATTGGCTATATTTAATTGTTTCATGCATTGGTGTTAAATTTGTGTAAAAGATAAAAACAGAATTCTCAAAAATTAAAAACGAAAAAACAGAAAACAGGAAAAATCAAAACGTAATTTTAGAGAACATGAAACGGATTTCATAGGGTTCTAGTTGTCCCAGCTGCACACTGACTGCTACCACTGTAAGAACAGTTAATAGCGGATGCTACTGCTTTGAAAATAAGTACACATTGCTTCATCTTGCAAATTGGTTTATGCGGCATGCTACTTCAGAATGTTTACATCCTAAATGTGCAGGACATACCTAGGATCTTAAATTTTCATTGTCATCTTCAACCATTATCTTGATCGCTGCTTGCTCTTTTTTCTTATATCCAGTCCCAGATCGAGACATCCTTGCTACTCTAAGGGAGCATTCATAAAGCATAGACTGCTAGACTCGGGCTGATTGGTGACTCGGGTCGGGTGGGGGCGGGGGTGGTCTTCAGGACCAAGATCGCGTTCACGTTGCACCATAGCCAAACGAGCCAAACCTTTTGAATAATGTTCCTAATCTCTCCAGAGGTGGCGCTGCAGTCGGATTCACCATAGGTAAGGACAAGACATACAACGAACAAGAAGGTTCTCACAACTTGCGTTTCCTCCACATGCACGCACAACACTCAACATTATTTTTGTGCGTACTTATGAGGAGCTGGGATATACTTTCATCAGACCAAATATCGATGAAAGCTTTTACTTCCTTGTGACCCCACATCTGACCATGAGCCATTTTTAAAAGTACTGCAGTCCCACACGTGTTTATTGTAGTAGCGTTTACCCACAATTGCCAACGTTTAACCGACAATACCATACTAAACCAAATACAGGAAGCAGCAGTTTGTAGTCCACTTCCTGTATTTGGTCTACTTGAAGCGGACCGAGATCCATGTTTGTAGGCCA
Source organism: Atherinomorus stipes (assembly GCA_023101725.1). Taxonomy (NCBI): domain Eukaryota; kingdom Metazoa; phylum Chordata; class Actinopteri; order Atheriniformes; family Atherinidae; genus Atherinomorus; species Atherinomorus stipes. The sequence continues at coordinate 110,903 of JALJCO010004635.1, forward strand.
GGGGTGCCCAAGTCCAGTCCTCGAGAGCTACTATCCTGAACATTTTGGTTGCATCCCTTCTCCAACACACCTGAATCAAATGGATGGCTCGTTACCAGGCCTCTGCAGAGCTGAATGACATGCATGAGGGAATAAGCAATTTGATTCAGGTATGTTGGAGAGGTTTTGCTCTAAGAAATGCAGGATAGTAGCTCACGGGACCGGACTTGGGCACCCCTGTTGTAGGCGGACCAAGTAAGCTTGTTTGCTCTGGATCAGAGTCAGGTTGTGCATTCACAACTCCCCCAAACAAAGCAGACTTTCCAAGCAAACGGACTCTGATTCTAATCAAAAAAGCTTTGTAAATTCGCCCTAAACTGTGTTGGCAGCTTAGCTAGCTGCTAGTGTTACCACCGCCAGCCAACACTTTTGCTCGACAGCATTTGCAAACAGTTGTTTGGTCCACATCCGATCATTTACAGCCTAAAAACTTCCAAACCAAAGATGTGGCTCCACTTTTGGGAATTAGTTCCTTCTAGTAAAGAATGTGTGCCTCACTTTGACAGTTCTCGCCGTCTTTACCTCACATGCTGTGGTGTTTGTGTCCAGCAGCGAAATGGGTCCCTGCTGAAACACTTTCCCACTGCGCATGTTCCGGACGTTGTCGAAGCTATTCACCAGTATAGCTGAATATGAAAAATCCATACCATAACAAAAATAAACACCTGTTTTCGGTATGAACTGGTATACCGCACAGCCCTAGGTCCAAACAGAATAAAAATGATGAGGATGACCAAAAAGCAAACACGGAGCCGAACTAACAAAGGCTACAATTTCTACAGAATCTGCCACAGATCCTCTACAACCAAACAGCTGATTTCAAACTGAGTGACCTGTATGAAATGATGATTTTTAGTCTCCTGTGGGTGTGAATAACGTGTTGGGATTATGTTTGGATGGATTATGGTTGGATGTGGATGTGTGAAGTTGGATGTGTGCTGAAATCTCTATCAGCAGATATAAACAGGCAAATGAGTAATGTTGAAATCCAGCACATCTACATTTATACTCAGGTGATATTTAGCTTGCTTTTCTAGGAGATGGTTTTGTTGTCAAATCTCATGAGAATGTGCTGCCAGGATACAGAAATCTCATACAAAGTAAATTTCCTCTTGAATCCTATTTGCATTCAGCTTTGTGCCAGCCCTCTACATCTGGTTGTCACTCTCCTACTCTCTCTGCTCACATCCTGTAAATTAATGCAGCAAAATTCCCAGTAAAGCTGCTCTTGTTCACATATTTTTCTGCTTCCTCTGACAGATGGAAAAGGGAATCTGAAACAGTAGCTGAAAAACAGCCCATTAAGACTGCGTGTCAACCCGCGGTCACCATCAAAGCATTTTGAGACTGAGGCTCAGATGAAAATCCAGATTTTTATAACTGCAGCTTCATCTGATAAAACAGCCGTCCACATAAGTTCAGTCAAACTCCTGTGCTGGAAGTAACAGAAGCTCCTGAATCTACAGCCTGCTCAAGATTCTGGAAAACAAAGTCTTTTTTTTTCCTCTATCTATCATTCATCAACAAAAAAAAAAAAAGTGATAAACAGAAACTTACACATAGAAGCCCCGCACACATTCACAAGAAGTTTGAAATTGTAAATTTTCTACTTATTTGTGAGCATCACCTGTGTGCTAATGTGGTTTTTGGACTCCGTTATGGAAGTTTTGGAAGTGGGCTTCACCTGATTGGAGGGACCATATATCCTTTTTCTCTCGGACACGTCCTGTCTGGTTGGAAGAATCATCAAAATCACCTGAGATTTTACTCTTTCGTGGCCACTCACTTATTATTATCATCCACTCTCTCACAGCTGGTGTCCTGTTTCAAGGAGTGACATGAGGGAGGAAGAGGAAGCGGTGCCAACAGTGCAGAGAGGTCAGAGTAACTTGGAGTTGTGCACAACTGTGGACCAAGTGTGGCTGCTTCTCCCTCCCCACAGTCTCTGATGGGCTTTGCACCTGTGGGGGGATGTGAAGCCCATCAAACTTTTCCAGGTGAGAGGGTTCAACACCCACTTGAGTAAGACGAAGTGAAGGCAAGATTGATGTTTTGGACTGATAGCTATGACGGCTTGGAAACAAAGCTGTTTAGGAATCTTACAATTTTAAATCTGAGTGTTTTCACTATCTTGTAAAGCTAAAAAATGCCAGACAGAAATGTAAATTAAAAATCAAGGGGCAAACTCTCCTGGAAAAGAGTGAAGCCCGGGAGTTAAGTTAAATAATTGTAGTTCCTTCTTCATCCACTAGGGGCTGCAAAACAGAGCAAATCCCCACAGACTCCCATGTTAAAAGACCAACTTCACAGCAGAAATAAACATGTTTACAGCCTGGTTCAAAAAATCATTTTAGGTTTAATAGGTTAAGTTTCCTTCATGTCAACTGTGAGGGGGGGGGGGGGGGTCAATTTTTTTTTATAACTCATCCGTTTAGATGTTATTTAATCTTGAAATTACTCATAATTAGGGGTATGTCTCTCTGATTAATAAGCAGCAGACCGGATGCCGATTTTAGCCGTGGAGGCTAATAGTTAGCTCCCTGCTTGTTCCCAGGAAGGCCTCAGCCTGTAGCAGACTTGCACGACGGTGGTTATTAGCTGGTTCATAGCAAGTTTGAGCATGTCTTACCTTTTAACCGCCTGTCTTCATTCGTTCCTGTTCACTTTGTATGAGCTTGGGTAGCATTAGCTTGGCTGTCAATCATTTGCCCTGCAGCTCGGCGTGGCCTTGCCTTTGCCCATTTTAGTTTTGGGAGTGACGAAACACGCGACACGGAGACTGCGGGGGGGGACACGCCCCCGGCCCCCCCTCCCCGGGTCCATTTTTTTTTACAGTCTTTGTTAAAAACATGCTTGTTTTTCATCTTGGTTGTGGTGCATAGAAAGCTCAGGGTATGACAAGCTGGAACCCATTCAGGTTTCGCATCGAGACCTCAGTTTCTTTGTTTTTGTATGTGTGTCCTATATACTGTATACAGTAGCTATGGGCCGAAAGTTTAGACGAACTCCCATTACAGAAAGGCTAAATTTACAATAGTAATTCAAGTAACAATAAACTGAAAAAGTTAACCATAAATAAAATTTGACCAAATTATAATTTAGTAAAATGAAACATTGATTTTGAATTGTGGTTTTAAAAAATTATTTGAAAAAAAAAAAAAAAAACTAACAAAAAAAAAGAAACACTAACAAAAAAAAAAAAAAACACTAACAAAACTGTCCCAGACAAATTAGAGCACCTTTCCCATGAACAATGGACCAAAATACCTGTCAGCAGGTGCAGACGTCTGATTGGATGTTACAGGAGACACTTGCTTGCACTTATTGCCTCAAAGTGTTGCTCAACAACATGTTAGTTCAGGAACCCCATCATGCTTTTTTGCTTGAGGCTCAGTACTTTTGACATGTTTACACATAAATTTACAGCTAGTCACTATTTATATTAAAAACAGATGCATCATTTTGCCTACATCATGATATATTTTATTAATCTGTTGCAGATTTAGCAGTATTAGTCATCAGCAGAATGAGATTATTGTCATGTAACACATTTCCTACATTTTGAGCTGATTTTATCCAAAAAAAGAGAAATGAATCACTGTTTGGTTTCTACGACCAACTCACTAAACCTCTGTCTAAACCTTCTGTACTTCTAATGTCTTGAAGTCGCTTTCTTACAATTTCCAGTTTCACGTTATGAACCCCTGTCCATCCTTCCATCTGAAAGACTCTGCCTCTCTGAAAGCTCCTTTCAGTCCCAGTCATGTTGCTGACATGTTTCCAGTTAACCTGTTAGTTGAAAATTCTCCTCAAGTTGTTTTTCAATTTGTACCAGTTACTTTTGCAGCCTTTTGTTGCTCCTGTTCCAAGTTTTTGTAGATGTGTTGCTGTCCTCACATTAGAATCAGCTCATATTTTCCATGAAAAGGTAAAATCCTTCATCTGATATCTTGATGAAATTTATAAACCATTACACTCAGTTTTTGTTTACTTTTCATCGAGCGACCCAACTTTTTTAAACTGGAGTTGTAAATATAGAATACATCATGTATTTAATGTATAATTAATTTAATTTCTGTTCATTCGTTTGAATAATTGGTCATTTGTTATTACAGATGAGCCTTTAAATAACAGCTGTGTTGTTTCTGCGTTGCTGTAATTAAAACAAAGGCAATTGTTTTAAACGAGCTGCTGCCATACCCTGCAGAGCTGGTGAAGTGTGTTTCTTTTATCTGTTGGCTCTATTTATCATCATCAGTCTTATAGCAGAAAGAAGAGGGGTGGGGAAGTGAAGGAAAGGGAAGAGATGAGGTGATGGAATAAGAACAGGCAAAAGTAGATTAGAGGAGAAAGACAATTAAAGCTGCATGGGACGGCCATTAGCATTCTGCCAGCATTGTTTAACGGTGACAAGACGAGCTGTTGTGTGTGTAATTATGTTATTAGCGGTTTTTAATACACATCCGCGCACAGTCATTTAATTCTTGTAGCGTTTCCCGTCCCTGTGATGGGTCGCTGATTGCTGCACTCAGCCGTTTTATTGGGCCTAATTAAATTACGGTTATTTTGGTCCCGCCATCAGCCACGAGCTGGGAGAAGGCGTCACGAGAAGCGACGTGTGTTTATGTGGATCTGATGGAGCATCCTGCGTGTCGATAACTGCAAGCATCTGTGGCTTTTTCAGTGCTTTTATTTTTTTACTGAGTAAAGATATAAAATATAAAGTTAACCACATGAGAAAAATCTCCAAATTATTAGATTTACAAGAACAGCAGCTCAAATATAATTAGGCGCACACAGAGTTGCAGAGTTTTCCTCTCCTCATGTCATCCATCATAATGACTTCATGCAACATCAATAGAAAGTAAGAGTGTGTGCAGACGTCCACACATGTGTGTTTGCTTTATTAGTGTTCAATCACAGTTGTTTCTCTGTGTGGGAGCGCTGCAGGGACGCCCCGTCATCGCTCACCATCTCCCTCTTCCTCCCTCATTCTCCCCTCGTTTCTGGAACCTTTCCATCTTTTATCTGCCCCTATGTCTGCTTCTCAAACCCGTCCTCCTGAATGCACACACTTCTCTCCTTCTGGTCTCCTATCTTTTGACCAGCTCTCTCCGCACTTTCCAGCTTCTTTCTTTCACTCTTTGTACTTTTGCATCTCTGCCCTCACACCAGGGGTCCGAAGTATGGAGAATGGATGAACTTTATTAACAGAGTCAAGACGTGGGCCAGGCCCTCATAAAGATTCCCATCAAAAGACAGTTTTTCTCTAAAGCAATGAGCATTGTTTTATTTTGGCTGAATGAAAAGATTCAAAGTTAGTTATGTTTCAAACAACAATATTCCAGAAATTTGCGAAACTTTACTAAAATATATTTCCACTTTGATTATTGTAACAGTGTCTTTACTGGTCTACTCCAAAAAACAGTTCCAAATATCCTCCATCATATAGATTTCTGGGATTTATAACAAACCCAAATATTTAAAAGTTGGTTGGATGCTTTACATAACAGACTTAACCATCATGAGGGTGATTTTAGTTCCATAAGCTTCTGAAAAGTTTGGTTTAAAATCACCCTGATCACCATAAACATTATAACCTGTCCAGTAATTATTTTTTGTGGCAAAAACAAACCAGACTTTTCAAAGCAGACCGGTGTGTCCATTAAATCCTACGGATGATTTAGATCTGGAAAATTAAGAGGATCACAGTACTTTGTTAGGTCTTCCCTGCTAGGACGGGTCATTCTTGGTGTAATATATCCAACAAGGTTATAACAACAAGACATTCCTCAGAGATTTTCCTCCATACTGACATGATGGCATCACACAGTTGTTGCACATCCATGATGAGAATCTCGCGTTCCACCACATCCCAAAGCTGCTCTGTTGGATTTAGATCTAGGCTGTTGGAGTACAGTGAACTCATCGTGATGTTCTAGAAAGCAGTTGGAGATAATCTCAGCTTTGTGACATGGTGCATTATGCTGCTAGAAGTAGCCATCAGAGGATGCTACGCTGTGGTCATAATGGGATGTACATGGTCAGCAACAATACTCAGGTAGGCTGTGGTGGTTAAGCCATGTCATATTGGTACTAAGGGGCCCAAAGTGTGCCAAGAAAATCTCCCCCACATCATTACACCAGCAGCAGCCTGAAGCCTTGATCCAAGGCAGGATGGGTCCATGCTTTTATGATGTTTCCACCAGATTCTGAGTCTAGCATCTGAATGTGGAGCTGAAATAGAGACTTATCAGACCAGCAATGTTTCTCCATTTTGTATTGTCCAGCTCTGGTGAGTCTGTGTGAACTGTAGCCTCAATTTCCTGTTCTTGGCTAACAGGAGTGGCACCCGGTGTGGTCTTCTGCTGCTGGAGCCCATCCGCTTCAAGGTTGGACGTGTTGTGAGTTCAGAGTTCATTTGCAAAACCAGTTAACCACCATTCAGAAAAATCGGAGTTAACTGCTTCTCGTCGCTGTCAGGTACAAACCTATATCTCCATTTAACATCATTAAAACCCTCTACTTCATGTGAGTGTAATTTGGTGAAAATATTCAAAAAGTAAATGACAAGTTTATTTGCAGAAGCAGTTAATTCCATTTTTTCTAAATGGTGGTTAACTGTTTTTGTAAATGAACTCTTCAGATGCTATTCTACATACCTTGGTTGGAACCAGCACTGATCTGACTTCTTGTCTTTCTATCATCTCCAACCAGTCTGTCCATTCTCCTCTGACATCAACAAGACATTCTGGTCCCGACAACTGCTGCTCACTGGATATTTTCTCTTCTTCAGACCATTCTCTGGAAACCCTAGAGATGGTTGTGTGTGACAATCCCAGTTAACACTCAGACCAACAACCATCCCACGTTCAAAGTCACTTAAATACCCTTTTTTCCTATTCTGATGCTCAGTTTGAACTTCAATTAGTCATCTTCATCAAACTTTATTTTTACAGCACTATTGTCAAGACTCCTTGACTTGAATGAAACAGAATACACCTTATGAAAACATGTGGTTGTTAAGCCAGGTCGTTAAGGCCGTTAAGCCAGGCTAAGGTCATGCACAGAGGAGAGCCAATGGGAACAAGATAAGGTCCGACAAGGGCTTGGTCATACCTGTGGTCATGAAGCAAAACAAGCTGGTATGCTGGAATGCTGTGGCAAAGCAAACAGACAATCTGGCACTGGCACAGTGTGTTGCATCAACTTGAGCCAGAACTTGTTGGAGACCAAATAAACAAAATTCAGCCACAACAAAAGTTAAATCAGAAAGTTATTTCAGATGTTCAGGGTAGAATCAGATATCACAATTATCCAGAAAAAATTCTTGATAATGCTGTAAAACATCATCATGAAATATGAATTGATGAGAAGAATGAGGTAGTTTTGAAGCTTCTGATTTTAAATGACACCCTTACATCAAATGCATGTCATCACAACCTTATCTATGTTCTTTGGTTGTGTTGTCCTCAAAAGTGTTACGATAGGATATGATACGATACGATAGGATATGATACATCTTTATTGTCAGACACGTCCGAAGTTTGTTTTGCATCACATCTGCAAAATCTTTACGAATACTTGCAGTACACAGTTAGAAATGCTTTGTTAGCGGTCGGCCTAATAGATGCTTCAGATGCATTTATAATCTTCATAGTTTATTTGAAGAGCTGCTGGCTTCCACCAGGTGTGAAGGGGTTGCCAAGGTGATCACAGCCACTCGAGGCAATGATTATGATTTAACCTGAAGTATCATAGAAACAGCCATTCACTAAAATTACGCTGATTGTTTTGACACAAACAAACAAACATTTAAAGAAAAAACCTCGGATGTATAATTGATACAATCATACGTACATAAATGTCTTCCAAGTCTACTTTCCCACTCCGCTGAGCATGCTGTGTGTATCCGTCCTTTGCTTGGAGACAAATCCCGCATTCATTACACGCACACAGACACACACTTATGACCCAGGGTATGCCAATGAAACGGAGACGGAAGGTAATTAAACAGGGATCAGGCTGCTCTTTATCAAGGGCTCTTCACCGCTGGGCTAAATTAACCTCTGCCCACACACATACAGACACACATGATATGCCTTTGCCATCCACACACACATTCAGATGAATGCATGAGCTTGTAAAAGAGTAGAAGCATGCAAGTGCTATGAGAAAATCACATGATGGATCGATTTGTCTTCTGATTCCTTCAGCTGAGAAGAAACAATAAAACACAATATAAAACACAATAAAACACAATAAAACAACATTTTGAATGGCCAGCGTTAAACTTTGAAGCCTTCTTTCCTTTTTTCTCAGTTGCAGTGTTAGCGTAGTTACTGCTCTTTGTCTTTGTAGGGCAGTACAACATACACAACACAAGCTCCTATTGAATCATCGTAAAAAGAAATAAAATAAATAAATATACAGATGAATAAATGTCACCCTCAAAGATGCCATGAACCAACAACAAGCCTGAATCTATCGATACTCAACAGCTCAATTAGAATCAAGTAGCAATCATTTTCATTAATCAGAATAATAACATCTTAAGAATCAAAGTTCCGTGCTTAATAATAGTAGCCTATTTTACTTTAATTTTATCCGAATGTCCAGGGAGAAAAAAGGAGTGCACTCAAAATTACCCAAAATGCATCTTGAAACTAGTGAAGTTCAGTGGTTGCTAGATGGGTCAATATACTGTAGATCACAATGCATTGCGGGCAGGAGCGCTGAATGGCGCGAGGAGGCGAACACATTGAGTCGCAGAATTAAAGAAAGAAAAAAAAGGAATAAAATACAAGCAAATAAAATATTTCCACACAAAATTATAGATTTGATTTGGAATGACATCTTTCTGTGTGTCGTGGTTGCCGCCATGGTTGCCATGGTGACAGCTGATAATCACGTGAGCTGCGACGAATCGATAACAGAATGAGTGCACCAGATGGTGTGCTATATGGTGCAGGCATGTACTCAATGAGGGATTAGGGAGTGGGTTGTACATTCGGACACAACCCAAGTCATGTGCTCAGCATGTCACCATGGTAATCTAATCAGGTTTCAAAGACACCTATATACCTTCACTACACTGAAAACAATGGCATACGATGCCTCACTATGCCCCTAATCTGGTTTTTAAGAACATCCCTCCAGTTTAAGGCAACTTTTTTGTTCTGTGTTCAGAGGCTTTGTTTGCACGGAGGGAAAAATGCATGAACCAGATCTGATGAACAGAGAAGAGATGCCTAACCCACACAGTAGCCTTAATTAATGTCAACAATGAGATGATCCTCATCTTTGTCTTTATTATAATGTAACAAAAAGGTCTGCAAGTAACATTTTGTCTGCGCAGCTGAACAACAGTCACCCTTTGTGGCTGCTTTGTTGTTGCTGCCGCTGCTGCGGTTTATTTAGTCTGGTCCAGGTGCTTGTCCGGATCAGAGAACGGCTTCTCTGAGCAGCTGTTGGGCCACCTGCAGAGGTGAGACAAGTCACATGCAGGGGTGAAGCGGAGAGGGAGGAGAAAAACACACAGAAGGATGCTGAAATGGAAAACAAATATATAAAAGATAACAAAAAGCTTTTTCTTCACCTCATAATCCACACTGAGGAAACAGGAACTGTTGTTTTAGCAGCAGATTCTTGTGGAAAGCCAGTATGACATCAGCGCTGGTTTTTAGCTCCTGAACAAACAAATATGGACAAAAAAGAGATGGTGGAATAAAATCTGATATCTATATGTTCAGAGTTAATTGTCAAACGCATAAAAGTAATCTGGCAAACTTGGTAATATGCATTTCTGACACAGTAGACTAGGCCTTATTTCTGCGATTTAAAGTGGAGTTTTTACAAAGTGACAGCCATGTAAAGAGTTTGCACTTCATTTAAACCCAATCACTTCTTATTAAAGTGTTTTGTTTGACTTATTAATTTCCTAAGCATCAGCCGAGTCAATAACTCTCACATTGTATTTGGAAGAGAGGGAAGATGTTTGTCTGTTCAACTGCAGGTTAGTGGCAGCACAGCTGGAATAAATCCTCCTGAAAAGTTCCTCTAGTAATATGGAGATCATTCTTTTTGAATAATTAAACTCTCATTCCAGCCAGGATTAAAAGGTGGCTGTGAGAAGATGTGAAAAGACATAAGTACACCTGCTTGAGAGTTGAGCACCATTCGTGTTATTTATTTATATTTTGGTTATAATGCAAAACACGTACATTAAAGAGAGGTGGGTCAATTTGAAGTAGCTATTGTACATAATTCATATTTATGCTGAAAAGATCTCACAGAAATGCTCTTATAGCCAAGTCAAACCACTTCAAACCATTACTTGACCATATGCTTCTATTGTGGATGGATAAGGGGGCTCCTTTCATTGCTTTTGGTGACTGCATTGGTCCAAAATGGGCATCTCCTCTCAGCCAATCACATAGACAAAGCTAAGTGGACAATTGTGAAAAAACAAATGGGGCCATGGACAATCGGCCTATTCACAACCCCGACAGAGTTGTGACATGATGTAAAATGTCACAATTTTACACCGAGACGACTTTTTAGGGAAATGTTGCACAATTTTTAGACCCAGTTTATCAAAGTTTGGTCAACTTTTGTCCATATTTTCATCTGAGAGCCTCTCTGAAATGCCCCTTTTACATCTATGCTACTGACCTGTTGCCAGTTAACCTGGTTAGTTATTAAATGCTCCTCCGGTTGAGGCTTTTCCAGTCTTCTGTTGCTCCTGTTCCAACTTTTTACAGTCATGTTGTTGCCATGAGATTCACAATCAGAGAATATTTTCCATTAAATGGGAAATGTCTCAGTTTCACCATCTGATGTTTCGTTTATGTTTTACTGAGCATAAAATATGGGTTGATGAAATTTGAAAATCATTGCTTTTAATTTTTCTGACATTTTATGCATCATTTTTGGAGTCGGGGCTAACCCACATGGCCCCTTAACCTGCTTCTGTTAAAAGGCTGGAGGTGCTTTCATTTCAAACTGAAATAAAGTTGTAATTTAACATCAAGCTGGATGAACTGTTTTCCCACCAGAACTGTATTTGTTGTTTAAAGGTATAGTCCGAAGTTCCCCCCGTAAAAAATAAACGTTAGACTTGAGCAAGTCAAACTGCGCCTTTGGGCCTCTACTCCCGTGCTGTGGTGCTTTGAATGCAACTCTCTCTCCCCCTGCCTGTAATTCGCTCTGAAAAGTATAGCAGTGGAATCTGCGGCTGCCGCCCGGACACTTTAGTGGACGGACCGCCCACTCAAGTTCTGGGCGCACTTCAACAAAAGGTAAACAAGGAAAGTAAGGGAAAGCTGGTAAGTTAGCTTTTATAATAGCTTTGAACAAAAGAGATGAAAACCCAAATACAGTTGCAAATCGTGTCAGTACAATCTGCACCACTTTAGTGAACGAACCCCGGTCCACGCACTAAAGTGTCCGGGCGTACTTCAACAAAAAGAAAACAAGACGTTAGGGCAGCTTTCCAACAGGGGGCGGTTTATCTACATGATGCATATGACTGTGATGAGGGAAAGCTGGTAAGCTAGCTTTTATAATACCTTTGAATAAAATAGATGAGAAACCTCAGTTTTGTATTAGATCTGCTGGGACATAAATTTGTCACTGTCGCAACGATTGCGTCACACATGGTCCCTAACGAGGTCCTCCCTCATGTGCAAACGCACACTGAAGGCGAAGGACAGTTCTTATAACTAAACTCGGGAGACGTAATTATAGGAACTGCGTTCTTAGAACTTCTCTGTCCGAATGCGCCTATTGAACCAGCGTCCCAGTACAACGAGATTTCTTCCAGTACAACCCATCCAAGATCAGACAAACAAACAACAGACAAACATGACATACTGAAACCGGGAGGTCTTAATGAGCAGCATATGCACTCGCACCCATGTTTGCAGATGCATAGTGAAAATATAACATCGGGGAAGGGGGGGAGAGGAGGCCAAAAAAAGTAGCCACTGTCCCGCCCTCTGCAGAGGACATGATAATGGGTTAAAAAAACACAGTACAAAAACACAGTACAACAGTACCTCAGTACAATTAAGCAGAACGCAGACAGTCACAACACCATGAGACATATGGTGGGTAGGAGGAGGGGTCCAGAGCCTGGTGAGGGAGGGGACGCAGCGATCTTTATCAGACGCGCATCACCTGCAGCACCCCCCACCACTCCCTGGTGGGAGGAGAACACGAGGAACCACGAAGGCGGTGAATATCATTTGGTATTAGTTCCTATTCCAATACCGGGGTACCGTTAAGATTCTGGACAAACGATACTGTTATCGATGCTTTTTGAACATCTGCCTAACCAGTGTTCTCACAGTGTTTTCTCTCAGTTATTGTAACGTTAACTCATAAATATAATGTGGAGATGTCCATGGTGTTAACGTATCTGGGTCTGCTGTTTTCATTTCTGACACGAAGTGGAAATATTTTGTTTGGGACATTTTCCACAGCTAAAGGTCTGATACCATTCAGCACCACATATTTAGAAGCTTCTTACCCCTTGTAAGCTTTTATTTCTGCTTCTGTGAAGTGCGAATATCGATTGACGAGGTTGTAAATGACATGCTAAGCTAATCGGCACCAGCAACATCTCTGTCTGTTGGCAGTTTATAGGTTTGTAAACCAGGATTTGGAAAAATCCTAACAATCTTGAGCACCGACAAGTGCAAATTTATCAAAATATGGCTATCTGAGCTGCCAGCATACTGTAAAAGCTGAACTGGATTAAAAAGTGGAAAGTCATGTCAAACCATCATTAATGAAGTGGCTCGTTAGTTAACATTGACTAGCGAGTGCAGAGGCCCAGGCTAGCTTTTTGCCACCCAGCATGACTGCGTGACCAAATAGTCATGTGACTGAAAAGAGTCTATACAAACTACTGTGCTTACAATTAACTTTCCATAATAAACTTATACATTTATATCCAGTTTTCTGTAATATTAAAAATAAGAAGGGACTTACTACTTTTACACAGTAATTAAATACATATTAAGTATTTAATCTATTTATTCATTGGAAGAGTTTTAGCACAGTTTTGTTCAAATCGATCTGTATATTTTTTTCCCATCTTGACTCAGTGTAAATATTGTTCAGTTGTCCTGCTTCTATTGAATGTGTTGATGGAAACTAGGTGACTGAAAATAGCACTTCATTATGAGAAGAATGATCCTTTCTTGACAGAAATTTCAGACAAAGGCAAATGGGATAGTGTTAGAGAAAGGGGAATGGATTAGTTTGTGGTGGCTATTAGTTACAGATATTATCAGTGTTATAAAGAGTGACAGGAGCGGGGGGTTGTTACACCAGGCAGCAGCACTGACACCTGAGCAGATACTTCCAACATTTAATACTCTGATAAAACATAAGTATTTCTCAGATCTAGAAATTAAACCCCCATTCTATGTTTACATCACAAAAAATGTGCCACTAAATGCAATTTCTGTTATTAAAGGAAAAAGAACCTACTCAGATTAATGGTAATTATCACAGAGCAAAAAGTCTGAGCTGATGTACGTCTGTAATTGAGAGCACATATGTTCAAGCAACACTGGGGATTTTGGAAACTCTGCAGATTACCATGTAAAAGCCTTTGATGTGTTAAACTGACATGTTGAAGCCTCGCATGTTGTTCCCCTAAAGGCCATCTAACTAGGACACATCTGATTAACTACAGATTCGGGAAGAGGATTTTATTTCACACATATTGCAGCTTCTGATCTTACTCATCCACCATGACTTGTAACACAACAGGTTTTTTTCCTCTGATATCAGCAGGGAATAGAATAGAATAGAATAGAATAGAATAGAATAGAATAGAATAGAATAGAATAGAATAGAATAGAATAGAATAAAATAGAATAGAATAGAATAAAGCTGGATTTATACTCATGCAGCCTCTGCGTCAGGTCAGTTACGTTGTCACGGCTGTATGCTCTGTGTTGGTCCGCAGAGGCTCGACATGCACTATGGGGGTTATGGTGTAACCGACCTGACACAGACACCGTAGATTCAGCATAAATCATAATTATCCACCAAACTGGGAAATGATCACCAACACAAATGACACACATCTCCAAAAAACAGCATAGAACAAAAAAAAAAAAAAAAAAAAAAAAAAAAAAAACCAATTAAGAAATTTAGAGATTCAAAGTAACATCACTGTTGAGTTCAGGGGTGCAGATGGGATTTTTGAACTGGGAGGGACCAAGTTATTTTTGTGTGATCTGGGCTTAAACCGACACTCATGCAGTTACCTTGTGAAAGTCTTCGAGCCAAATGATTTTAATAAAAAGCCATCAGCGAATGTGAAATCATGAATTAACAACAATAATCATCGCTAAACAAAGACCTACCTTATCATCACTGGCCATGCATGATCAAACTGTTATTTGTCTGGAGTACCAGTTACCCACCAAAACTTCATGCCTTAAGCAAAATAAGTTTCATTTAACACACTTCTGTGTTCAAAATCCCAGTTTTACGGTACGTACACACACAACGCGATTTGGACGTCAAAATCACGCCTCACACCTAGTTGGACGCTGTGTTGCTAAAATGTCAGACGCTTGATTTCCAGCGTCTTGACCCACCTGACGCACAGTGAGGGATGCCAGCAAAGGCGTGCTCGACGCGGCTCGGAGGAGCCCCTCCTTTTACTTTCTTTTCTTTTTTTTCTACTTGTCCTGTCCAGCATCATAGCAAGCAGAATGGAAATCCGATTGCTTTATTGTTTTGAACAGTTTTGCTTTACCAAGGGGAGCTTTATGAACTCAAGGCTCCCCTTGATATCCTGTTTATACATTTTATTTCTTTAATTAACATTTGTTTATAACAGCATTCCATACCATACTGCTGGGCTTGACAAGAGAGAAATGAAAGTTAACAGAGGTAATGATAAAAGGTGGAACAGAGAGAAAGGAGTCAGGAAGAGGAAGAGAGAGAGAGAGAGAGAGAGAGGAGAGAAAACATGAATCCACTTACACAGTTCACTGGTGCATCTGTACAGAAACTCCTAAACAACATTCCAAGGTCTCTGTCGGAAAACAAAACAAGCAATCCCCACAGGAGGACCTGCAGGTGGCTTAAATATCCTCAGATCATACAAACAGCCCCTCCTTTTTCTTTTTCCTGTCACCGGTCTGTCTGCACCATGGCAGATGCAGTAGAGAGAGCGGCTCTGCTTTATGTAATAAACAAAGCTAGGGAATGTCGTCATCGGGCATCTCTGCTCCGTGTCTGGGTTCACCAGATGATTCCAGGTGTTCTGACTGTGATGAGTTTCATCATTTACTCCAGGATTTGTGCGCTGGCGAGGGGCGCTTTCAGCCATCTGATCCGGCCCAGTTTAACATCCCGCTGTCCCGATGCGGGGCAGCATTATAAGCCCATTACATCCCATCGGCCGGGCAGGTCATCAAACCGCCGTTCATCAAGATGCCAAAGTTCAGATTTTCCATCTCCAGCGTCAGCTGCCGGTGACGCGTGTCAAACACTCAAAATTTCAAAACTCGACGCGCGAAACGCGCCTAGACGTGCCGCGCCCAATGCGTGAAACGCGCCACAGGGTTTATGACGCCTACTCAACGCACATCGGCCATTGACTTTGCATGTAAACCCGACACCCTTGACACCCAAATCGCGTTTGGTGTGTATGCACCGTTAAGCTTTTCTCACCGAGATATTGCGGTTGGGGAAAGAAAGCTGCTTTCCAGGGGAGACCCCAAAGCTACTTCCAAACCACTTTCTCTTCTTATTTTAGACAATATTTAGACAAAATGTATGTATGCAAAGACATTTAGGCCCTGATTTACAAAAGGTTTGCGTGTACGAGCGCACTACTAAATGACGCACGTGATACTAAATGATGTTATTTCAAGTACATTATGGATGCTACCCACTCAGGACACTTGGATTACATTGGACAAGAAGATGGAGCAATATTGCCAAGTTTTTCTGGACCTTTTAGACCTTTTTGTGTTGAGCACCAATGAATTCCATTATATGAAAGTTGGGGAAAACGAAAACCTGTCCGATCTCCGGCTGCATTGAGATATGAGAAAAAGTACTCCACAGTCTTGCTCAGCATGAGGGTGAGTAGAAAATGAACACACCTCATTCTGTGGGTGTACTATTTTAATGAACTACCTGGTTCAAGAAAAGAATAATAGATAAATTAACAAGAAAAATCATATCTGAGAAGATGTTGGTCAGAAATATGACTTAACTGTTTCTAGTTGAGACCTTAAAAGCAGGTTGGAGTACATTATATTAATATCCTCTAAGTCAGGCTCCGTTTAAAAGTATTTCTATGCTCAGTTTTGTGCATCACGTCTTCTTGGAAATAAGCAAAACCCAAACAAAAACAGCTACAGCTACCCAGCTAATTGGGGGGGAAGCAAAAGGAAATGGGGAAAAATGTTCAAACATGATTCAGGGCAGGGGCTACAAATATTTTACAAATGCCACATCTGTTTGTCAAATATCACGAGAGTTAAGAAGGATTTACTGCTTTCACAAAATTAAATTAGCACATACGCAAAATAACACATTCACTAAATTATCAACAATCTGTGTGAGGATGGAGCACATCGGAGGCTGCTGTTCCACTCTGAGGTGTGTTGCACGGACAAGTGCTTCTGCATGATACAAAATTGATAAATAACTGAATAAATAAATGAATGATGCATTTCAAAACAGCATACCTAACAGACGTTTTACAATAAGATGTTCAGGCAGATGCAGAGACCTGAATCAAACATCATCCAGTGGGGAAATAAGGTCAGGATCAAAGTAAGGGCTCAAATATGCTGGTTGCTGTGGAATAGGCAGAAAAATGCCTTCTTATTATATTTTCTGAAGCTCCTCTTTCTGACCTTGGTGAGAAACATCATGAAGTCCAGGAAAGATGGTAGAAGAAATTCCTGAAGACAACACTTAGTACTTATGTGGGTCTGCAACAAAAGTTCTATAAACATTACTCAAAAAGTGCTTTAAACATTCATCTTGTTCATAGATATTAGTATGATGAGGTATCAAATTAAATATTATTTTCTTATTCAGTTCAATTTAGCTTATTTTTTACAACACCAGCCTATACCTCTTTGTTTCAGTGCAGGGTGACTGGATGTTTTTACATGGAGACTAAAGAGAGCAGAGAGGAGCCCAGTGCATCATGGTAGGTCTACATAACCTGACTCCGCCAGATGGATTTGCTCTCACATATCCATCTGGGAATCATCATCCGGAGTAGTTTTGGGAAGGGGCGAAAATACTGGTTAGCTGATTGGATAAGGCCTCTGTCTATCACCACCTATGTTGGTGATAGACGGGCCAAATCAACCAATCAGATCAACGAAGCATACAGAATAACGTACTAACAGAGCGACGACTAAAACACAGCCACAACCCAGGCTACTGTTGCTACTGCCGGCAATGGCTCGTTAGCTTAGCAAACAAGAAACATGTCGGCAGTAATTCCGATAAAACTTGAGCGATAGCCACGCTGATGCTAGTTTCATCCGCTGAAGCCGCCATGTTGTTTAGACTGAACTGTCGCTTCTTGTTGCGTCACACCTCAACCCGCCTCAAAGTCAACACTGATTGGACGTTCGTTTGGTGAACTGCTCCAAATTCTCTACAATAGAAAGTCGCCAGACTGATCTGTGAGTGAAAACCTGAAGCTCACGAGATCAGGATGGTCTCACGAGGCTAAGGTCTACCAGGCCGGACCTGACTATAAGTTTTATCAGGAAGAAAAGTTTGAAGCCTGATCTGAAGGTAGAGAAGGTTTCTGCTTCCTGAAGCCAAACTGGGAGCCGTTTATCAATACCAAGTATGCTCAGAACGTACTTGTGCACTTGCTAGTGTAAGTTTGCAAGTCTTGATTCAGAAGTACAAGCTTCCAAAGATGGAAGGATGCAAGTACACCTATCCTAGATTTAGACTGGCAGTGTACTTTACGTCAAAGCTGTTGCTACAGAAAACCTTCATATGGTATTTGCACAAGAAAATGCACATAAGATACAAAAGGTTAAAAATGGAACGAGCAGTGAACTGGTACGCTCTATCAGGGAGCTGAGGAGGGAGGAGGAGGTGAAGTGTCTTGCTCAAGGACATGACAGATGACTGGGGAAGAGGTTTTCAAACTCAAACTCCAATTACTGGAGCCATCGTTTTCCTGCAGTGTCCTGAAGCTGAGAAACTCCACCTCACCTCTTTTACATCTTAGGATGCTGCGTCACATCATAGCTGTTTCGCTGTACACACCTCGTCACACGCCAGCAACTGGATAGCAACACACCGGCCGCTTTGAACACACACTGTAATTCATCATATTAACACCAGAAGACATTACTGGGAGATAAGAAAAGACAGAAAGTGACAGAACAAGAGTTAAGATGACTCACACTGATTTTTACTGGTAGGAGAGATCTCAGTGAAGAGACAAGGCGTTTTAATAGTGCCATGGTCAGAGGAGCTGGCTCTGAGAGCCGATGCTTTGTAGTGAATCAAAGGAGATGGCTCCCAGTTTGTTTGTTTTTTTAGGAGATTGCTGAACTTTGTTTTAATTAACCAGTATGGAGGCCATGCGGCCAATCACGTGAGCATATAGGCTTGCACCAATATGTAAAAAACAGAGGAGGATAGATGTTCTGCTGCAAGTAAAGTCAGTGGACAGTGGTGAGTAGAGTGTGCGAGTGCATCGTGTTATGCAAGTGACACCTAAAAGTAAGGCAGCATCTGGCTGCAGTTTGAAGATACAGTAAATGTATAAAATTATATGGCTAAGGCTAAGGCCATATAATTATGAGAAGCTAAGGCTTCTCATAAAAACACTGAAGAGCTGTGTCTCATGTTGCAGTCTGCAAGTGCAGATTCGACGGCTGCATGCGTCACAGCGGCGCGTCAAGTACTGTCCCATTTCAAAAACGTCTGAAGGATCCTGCGAATCCACCCTCCAAAACCCGCACTCCATTTGGACTGAAAAGGATACATCGCATGTATCCTTCATGGCCTCGCCTATCCCAGAATTCATTGCACACAAGATTTTTAAAAAAAAACTTTATTCACATAAGCAGAATATACAAACTCTTGTGAGGGGAGTAACAAGGAGTTCTATACAATACTGTACATGGTTACATCAAGAACAAACGCACTGAAAGGTTTGAACAATAAACATACAAAGCGGTCTAAATAAAATAAAAGAGAATAAAATGTTTAGCACACAATACACAGTAAATTATAGTTACAAAGTGATGTAAACACAAAGTTAAAGGGACTAGAGGCAGGAATTTAAAAAAAAAACAAACATGCATGTCCATTTTTTTTAATACTCATGGGTGATGAAGTGCTAAATACCAAAAATAACATTTCCACCCACGTTTCTCTCCGTTGCCTTGAACAGGCTGTGTGCTG
Organism: Atherinomorus stipes; assembly: GCA_023101725.1. NCBI lineage: Eukaryota > Metazoa > Chordata > Actinopteri > Atheriniformes > Atherinidae > Atherinomorus > Atherinomorus stipes. Next base: position 130,391 of record JALJCO010004635.1, read on the forward strand.
CAAAATACGCTGCAATTCGGTGGCCGAATTTCCCGCGCTGCTCTGCAGACGTGACGTCAAATGACGCCTCATCCACAGTTTTGATTCAGGAAGAAGACGGTCGTGGTAAATTCAAACACTGTAAGCGATAGTTATGGATTCTTCTGCCATCATCAAACGATCCAGATCAACTGTAAGACACTAAAAAGTGCAACTATGAAGGAAAAGGTTAGTAAACAACAGTTTGTGCACGCTCCCGTGACGGCTTGGCCCGTGGCTGCAGTTACCTGAAGCGCCAGTTGCGGCAGTCGCGAGTTGCGATTTTTAATCTAGCCTCTACTTCCTTTAATTACATCATTTATTATATTTTTTCAAAGAAAGGGAAAAGTTAACACAGAAGGATAGGAGACAATTTTTACAGATATTTTTTGCAATTCTACTTGACATTAAATGATGAGAAATAATGTAAAAATCCAGGTAGCTATAAAACAGGCAAAGTTAGTTTTTTTATTTCAGATGGGAGGATGGGAGGGAATAAGCTGCAGAGCTACGAGTGAAATATTTGGATATATTTGTGGATTTTTAAGTGTTAAATGAAGTGTTTTCTGGTAAGAACAGATAATCAGATAATCTCTGTGGAAAATTTAAAAATATGTGGGCAAACATAAAAAGAAAGAAAGAAAGAAAGAAAGAAAGAAAGAAAGAAAGAAAGAAAGAAAGAAAGAAAGAAAGAAAGAAAGAAAGAAAGAAAGAAAGAAAGAAAGAAAGAAAGAGAAAGAAAGTTTTTGCCTCAGAAAAAAACATTTTTTTGCTGAAGGAATAAGCAGAAAGAAAGCCGTCACTAGACAGCTGTGGCATCTGCAGTTGCTGGGCAACGGAACTGGAGCACTATGGGAAATTCTTGTCTGCAAGGATGTCCCATTTCAGCGAGAAGGGTCTATCTGCGGCTCGCAAGACAGGGGCGTGTCGTAGTGTGACGTTACTCGACGACAAGCCCACCAGGCCAATGAGAGCACGGTAAAATCTAGCCCTACCCCTGACCCTTCCCCTAAACCTAACCAGACCCACCCACAATGCAACACGCCCACACTATAGGACACGCCCACTGGGTTGCAAGCCGCAGATAGATACACTTGATTTCAGCAGCCTACCGTTTCAGGAGGCTGCTTCAGAACGTGCGTAGTCTGCGCACTTTGAAGTGTGCAGACTGCAACATGAGACACAGCTCATGTGTCAGAGAGTGAACTAGGGGATGCCGCCAGAAACTGGACTTCTGTCCACTAGTTTAGTTTTATCATGATTTTTATGGTTTTTATGTTTTTTGTGTGGTTTTTAACTTGTTTATCTCCAAGCTAATGGGAGCTTTTAATGAACTGATTGGCTGCACCTGGAGAGAAGGACTCCTCCCTTGGCTTAATTGGCAACAGTAGGATAAAAGCCAGTATGCGGACAACAGAGGGAGACCAGAGAGACGGAGGACTGGTCGTCAGAGGAGCCAAAGCCGGGTGCCAGGAGGAGCAGCCGCCATGGACCCGGGACAGAGCCGAGAAGAGACACGCCACCCACTGCAAGCCCTTTTAGCCCCTTTTAGCCTTTTTTTGGTCTTTTTTTTTATTAGTTTATACATTGGAAATTTTTACTTATTTTATGTCTTTTATTCATTTGAACTTTTAATAAAGTTTCATACTTTTTTGAATCACCACCTGCTGGCGATGGCCTCTTTCTTTCTCCTCCTCTAGCAGTTGCCGGGATCTTAAAAAAAAGAAACCCTTAAATGGGCTGTACTTATACCCCTTTTCTAGTCGTACTGACCACTCAAAGCGATTTACACTGCATTTCACAATTTACCCAATCACATGAACAGGTATTGCTCCACAGAAAGGGGTCCGATAACTGAAAGTTCTGCTTCCTAAAGCCAAACTGTGGGCCAGTTCAATAGAAAGCAGTCTGGTAACTGAAGGCTCTGCCTCCCATTCTACTTTCATAACCACCGGTACACCTGCAGTCTGACAGTTAAGTACTCTGTTGGAAATATCTGGATCTCTAAGTGATCAGTGAGGAAGATGAGAAAACCTTCACGCAAACTGTGGTGTTCAGAGTGGGAGGGTCATGGATCGGGCCTGGTAAAAAGCGAGGGCCGAAACACATGAAGGTATAAGAGAGGGAGATTAGTGACAGAGGTAAGATGTGTGTGTTAATCTGTGTGGGAATGTGCATCGGTGTGTGTGTCCGTGTTTCTGTACGACCGCTGAGAGAGTTCATCCCACGCTGAGCGTTTCTGCTGAATCAGTGACTCGTCATCTCTCTGAGGAAGGAAAACAACACAACAACACACCCGTAGTCATGTACACACATAATACACAGACAAGCCGAAAGCGTTGCAAAGCTTCACTGTGCAGAAGATGTTGTATAGATTTACAGAAGCAGGTTTCTGACCCTCATTTTCAGCCTGGACTGCAAATCATATTCAGTGACTCTGCAGGATGAAGCCGTCTATCAGCACTGTGTGCCACTTCTGCTAGCATTACACTTTGCAGAAGATTTCCGAAGTGTAGCATGTGTTCCGTATTCACACATCCACTCAGTATCACTCCCACTCTGCCTTTATCCTCTCACCCCGCCCCTCCTATTCTTGTTTACTGAAGAATATGGAAGGTAAATGTCAAGTATGTATTTTCTCACCATCTCCTCGTCTCTCTTTCTCCTGATGGCCCCGGGGTCTCTGGAAGTCTCTCAGAGCTTTGGGAGCTTGCACAGTCATGTCATGCTTAAAGCTGCTCAACATTCAGGTTGTTATTTAAACAGACAGCTTACTCATTTCACATCGTTCTTGAGAACAACCTTGCTTACACATTTAGGATGTTTCACCTGCAGCAAATACACAAGTAACGCTGGGGTCAGCAGGAAAGCTTCCAGGAAGTAAACAAGAAGTGAGGTGGTTGTACTTGTAATGGTAACGACTATGAATTTAAAAAACACCACCACTAGGGCAAAACCCAAGTCTCTAAAAAACCCAAAGGGCTTTTAAAGCTGGGGAGCAGAGTACAACCACCAGTTTGTTTGAAAAACACAGTTTATTGTAAAACCTGTGGAGTCCTTTAAAAGTCGGTGCAAGGCTCTTTGAAAAAGGAGTCTCGCTCAGTCACTGCATCTCACCTGCTCCCAGCCGCTGCATCTCACGATCTCGGCCGCTGCGCTCTTTGGACCTGGCTGCTGATAGGTCCCCTGCTCTTGGCTCTCGGTGGCTGCTTCTAGAGATGGGATTTACGGCTCCTTGAAGGGAGCTAAATCTTGGGGAGCCGTTCATTTTAAAGAACCATTCAAAAGATTGGCTCATTCCTGTTTTCATTCAATATTTTTAATTTCAGAATTCAATCAGCAGAAGCTAAACTCTATCAAGAAATGACCACTGGTAGCAATTTATAAGGCAAGATTTGTATTAGAATAATTCAAACTTGCATACCCCTTCCATACAGGGAGTGCAAAATTATTAGGCAAATAAGTATTTTGACCACACCATCCTCTTTATGCTTGTTGTCTTACTCAAAGCTGTATAGGCCGAAAGCCTACTACCAATTAAGCATATCAGGTGATGTGCATCTCTGGAATGAGATGGGGTGTGGTCCAATGACATCAACACCCTATATCAGGTGTATTAGGCAAACATAAGGCAACTTCATTAATTTTTCTTCTTTTAGACCCTTTCTTGCCAGCCACGCTGTGGAGTACATGGATGTGTGTGATGGAGCATTGTCCTGCATGAAAATCATGTTTTTCTTGAAGGATACGGACTTCTTCCTGTACCACTGCTTGAAGAAGGTGTCTTCCAGAAACTGGCAGTAGGACTGGGAGTTGAGCTTGACTCCATCCTCAACCCGAAAAGGCCCCACAAGCTCATCTTTGATGATACCAGCCCATACCAGTACCCCACCTCCACCTTGCTGGCGTCTGAGTCGGACTGGAGCTCTCTGCCCTTTACCGATCCAGCCACAGGCCCATCCATCTGGCCCATCAAGACTCACTCTCATTTCATCAGTCCATAAAACCTTAGAAAAATCAGTCTTGAGATATTTCTTGGCCCAGTCTTGACGTTTCAGCTTGTGTGTCTTGTTCAGTGGTGGTTGTTTTTCAGCCTTTCTTACCTTGGCCATGTCTCTGAGTATTGCACACCTTGTGGTTTTGGGCACTCCAGTGATGTTGCAGCTCTGAAATAAGGCAAAACTGCTGGCAAGTGGCATCTTGGCAGCTGCACGCTTGACTTTTCTCAGTTCATAGGCAGTTATTTTGCGCCTTGGTTTTTCCACACGTTTCTTGCGACCCTATTGACTATTTTGAGTGAAACGCTTGATTGTTCGATTCAGAAGCTTGGCAATTTTAAGAGTGCTGCATCCCTCTGCAAGATATGACTATTTTTGACTTTTCGGAGCATGTCAAGTCCCTCTTCTACCCATTTTGCCAAAGGAAAGGAAGTTGCCTAATAAACCTGATATAGGGTGTTGGTGTCATTAGAACACACCCCCCTTCTCATTCCAGAAATGCACATCACCTGATATGCCTAATGGGTAGTAGGCTTTCGGCCTATACAGCTTGGAGTAAGACAACATACATAAAGAGGATGATGTGGTCTAAATACTCATTTACCTAATAATTCTGCACTCCCTGTGGAGTATATACTCAGTTGGTGGGAAATATTCTGAATTATTGGTCACAGCTTTCATTTGGCCTGCTTTCATTGTTGGCTCCATATCCCCGAGCTTTGACAGTGAGATCACTATTGTTGATTTTTACTAGCCAACAAAAACTAAACTGACTACAACTAACTTTCAAGCAAAATCATTATTGGTCTCTAACGTTAAACCCACGTTACACTCAGTCTAAGCCCAAATTTAGAGTCACGATGTCAACTAAAGTAATAGTTATAAGTCTGCATGTTGTTTACAGTTTGATCATTGAGTAAACTGACGGACGGTATGCTAACGGTAACAACAGGCTAATGCTGGCTTGTAGATCAAATATCTAAATTCACAGGCTGAGACCACGATTACCTTATAAAATTACTGCATCAACTAAATTTAAGAAGTTGACAAGAGTGTATCTCTTCCCCGGGAACAGTCATATGGCTGTTATACTGCTACATTTCCATCCTAAAATCTTAGCATTGCAATATTATGCATCCTTATTTCCATACATCACATTTACCTTGTAAGTAAGAAGAAAACCAAGTGTGGGTCCCGTTTTATTCCTAGACTGGATCGGAGCTCCCTCCAATTAAAAAGAAAGACAGAAAAAAAAGCTGCTTGGTTGTTTACCGCCGTCTTACTATGGTGTTGTCCCGAAAAACGCCCCCCTGCAGTGGGGACTGGTCAGACTCCAGTTTGGTTCTCTTCGTCTCACAAGACAAAACTTTTCTTCTTTGTCTTACAGGAGTCTGAGTTGGGGTTTGAGAGGCACCTGCTCGCCATCTTTTAGCAGCAGTTAGTGTTGTCTCAACGCGGACCCGCGGTGCACCACACCGGTACAGCCAGACAAACGAGAACACAAAGCTCGTCTCCCCCACATGCGCCCCCTTGAGGCTTCATACCTGAATTTCTTGTATTGAGCATTCAGAAACAGTATTAGAGACCACCGCAGTGAAGAAAGATCGGCTCATTCACATCAGGCAATTGTAAGAGCATGTGGAGGAAAGAAAAGAATAGTATTTAACATTTAAACTTGCGCAATGCACCTTTAAAGACACACAACGGAACTTTTAGCAGTTTTCTCTGTGACGCGCCCCCTATCGGCGGCTAAACTAGCATCCATCTTGTTCGTACCTGTACTGTAAGCTCACTCCAGCCAGTAAAAGACAGTCTTATCTTGACTCTTGTTCTGTCCCTTCCTCTGTTTCTTTTCCTCTCTTCCTCCAGTGATGTTTCCTTGCGTTTCTTTACTGAATTCGACATGATGCGCATTCAAAACACCCGCGATGTTGATCCCTGGTTTACATCCGGTTGCTAGTGAGTGACGCGGTGCTGCAACCAATAGTTGGCTGCAACGTCACGGTCGCGTCCCGGATGGGAATCTTACATAGTGCTGTTTCTGAGCCCCGGGACGGCTCTGGGCACTGACAGCTCGAAAATGCGCATAATGAATGTTGGTGTGCCATCAAAACGAGTCAGAAACACAGATTTTTAAGGTCTAAAAGTTACGTTGTGTGTCTTTAACCTTGAAATTATACATGATTAGGGGTGTGTCCCTCTGATTGACAGGTGGCAGACCAGATGCCGGCCTGCCAGCCGGTGGCCACTAGCTAGCTCCTTCTTTCATCTCAGGAAGGTCTTAGCCTGTAGCAGAGTAGCACACCAGTTGTTTTTAGCCAGCTAACAGCAAGTCCAAGCATGCTTTACCTTCAGCCCACCGATTAGGGGGCTAATCTTCAGTAGCTACTGTTAGTTTTGAGTTAGCTCAATTAGCATTTAGCCCAGAGTGCGTTAGTTGTCAATCATTTGCCCCGAGGCCACTCTTTGAGAACCCCTAGTATACTGTATAGTGGGTCTCGAAAGATTACACACCCTCCCAGTAAACAAGGAAAAAAATCAGCTGTCAGTGAAATAAGTTTATTGACAAAAGCAATTAAAAAATTTTGGTTCAACATAAATTTTAAAAACAAACTAACAAAAAATAGCATGATGGGGCACCTGAACTACAATTTTGTTGATCAAACTGCAATGAATGTTTTCTGTAACGTCCAATCAGACTTCCGCACCTGTTGACAGGTATGTTGGTGACATGCTCTCATTTGTCTGAGACAGTTTTGTTTGTTTTGTTTTTTTATATATATATTTTTTAAACCCGAATTCAAAATCAATGTTTTGTTTTACTAAATTATAATTTAGTAAATAATTTTCATTACTTTTTTCATTTTCTTGTTATTTGAATTACTATTGTGAGTTTAGCCTTTTCTTCATTGGGTGTGTAAACTTTTGAGACCCACTGTAGATCATAGATGACCATATGGTGGTGAAATGCTCAGAAACTGTGCGAATTAAAAATTATATGAGGCATTAAACGGTTAAACAATACTGTGCTGACTATAGTTGTTCCTGTGAAGATGAATTGAAGAGTTCATTTGCAAAAACAGACGAACACCAATGTGGAAAAATAGAGTTAACTGCTTTATGTCACTGTTAGGTACTAACTTCCTATCTCCATTTGACATCATTAAAGGAGAACTCAGTAACTTTTTTACCTCAATAAATGCTTTTCGGAATCCCCGTGGGGCTAAACAAAGTGTTTACGGAGCGATTCAATGCCCCCCTCCCGCCGGTGCCTCTGGCCTGCGAGCAGCTCTATGCAAATTTGCCTGCGCCGACCCGAGCAGAACTTGCGACAACAGAAACCGCTGTACGGTACTCAGGTCCCCTATCTACCGAGCTGCTTCCAGCTCTGATTTTAACCAGACTACCAGCGCTAATTTGGAGAAAACATTTCTTTAGCTTCACACCACCTAAACACGGCTCCTGGCTCTCATAACCAACTCTTTGCTGGACCAGAGTGATTCACGTAGCTTGAGCTGCCTGGGCGCCGGGTGAAGCATCACTGCTTCAGGCTCAATAATCACTTGTCACGTCCGCAAAAAGTAAATAAAAGTTTGTATTCTTACCTGCTACCCGACAACAACAGAGAAAAATATAATCCACGGCATATTTACCCGCAAATCGCGGGTAAAACGTCCCGTTTCAGAAGAGACAGGACTTTGCTTTGAGTAGAGGGAGATGCGGTGCTGCTACCAACGCAGCAACGTAGCAACAACAAGCTAGTAAACGCTTAGAAATACTGTATATCCAGGGATCAAAATAGAGGAAAGACAAGCATAGAAGCCATCTGTGGCCGCCCTGCTGTGGGGGGTGTAGGGGGGGTTGAACTTTTAGACAGTGAAAGGACGCCACTAGGGGGAGCCCCGAGCTGAAGTTACTGAGTTCTGCTTTAAAACCCTCCACTTCATGTGAGTGTGATTTGGTGCAAATATTCCAAAAATAAATGAAGACTTTATTTGCAAAAGCAGTTAACTCCATTTTTTCTAAATGGTGTTTGTCTGTTTTTGCAAATGAACTTTTCAATCGTTTCCCTGAACTGTGGTTCTTTGCAGAAATTGCGTGTGTGTTACCGTGCGTACACACCAAACGCAATTTGGGCACCAAAAAGAGGCTCAGCTTTATGTGATATTTCTTATATGTCTCTCTCCTGCATCTGTTATTGTGCAAACAGACCGGTGAAAGGAAAAACTAAAAGGCGGGGCCCCTCTCGATGCGCGTTGGGGGCGTCTTGAAGCTGGAAATCAACCGTCTGACTTCTTAGCGACCCAGCGTCCAACTTTGGGCGTCAGGCGTTTTTTTGGGGGGACACAGGAATTGACTTTGCATGTAAACCTGACGGACTTGACGCCCAAATCGCGTTTGGTGTGTACGCACCATTAGAAGTTGTGGTGAGTGCAGCCCTGAACCAACTCTGGGCGAACAGACTCCCTCGTTTTAGTCGAATCATTCATCCACCGTTCAGCCCCGCAGAAGTCTATAGCAGGGAGTATGACGACGTTATGTAACTACATCGAACGTACATAATTATAGCACTTTTATTGCTCTGCATCATAATAAAACAGGGAAAATCATTTCTTTTTTAAATTTACCTTTGTTTTAAATGCAACATTTTGGAGCACTTGTACTTGTTTTTCTGCCTCAACCGGTTTGTTTTTCCTCTCATTGCTCTTCTTTAATGTCCCCTCATATTTTATTACTTTTCTCTACTTTCTATATTTGTCTTACTGTTTATGTCGTCTTTTTACTTTTATCTTTTCTCTGTGGAGGCCCAGTTATCCCTCTTTTAATAATTACCCATCTCCTGTTTCTCTCCTCATTTATCTGTCATTTCACTATGTCTTCATCTCCCTTCCCTCCTCCCATCCTCCTCATCCTCTCTTAATGTATTTCTTTCTAAAATCTTGGCAACTCTCAGACTCTTAATTTCTTTCTGTCTGGCTTTTCACTTTTTTTCCCTCCCTGTTCATGAAATTATCTCTAGCTCTCTTATGCTGCTGGCAGACCTGTATGCTCTGAGCCTCAGAGTACCAGCTTGACTTTATTTCTTTTTTTAATATAATGGAAAAGCCGACATCTAGAGAATAAGACTGGCTCTCTGCTTATATCACATCAAATCAGGGAAATTTGATTCTGACAGGTTTTATTGGGGAAGGAGTTGCAGTGGACTGGTTTTTCATTGCATACATCACCTGGTACATGACATTAATAATGTCTATGTTTTACTTGTCATGCTGTATATGATATTTGTAGTAACATGTATGTATGTAAGTATGAGTCCCTTTGCATTTCTGTCACATTCTACATGGAGTGAAAGGCAATTTATGGGCCACCAGATGAATGCAAGAAGCTATCAGCACACGTGTAAACTATCTGGGAAATGACCTGCTCTGTTCTCTGTGGGCTCACATCTTAATGTGATTTAAAGGATAACTTTCTTTTTTTTCCACCTGGACCTTATTTCTAGGAGTTTACTCACCGGTAAAGTTTCTGCATCACTTTGAGCCCTTGGGAAGATATTATGTTGAGTCTTCCTTCAGTGTACATCTTGTAAAATGGCGGAGACGGGGCAGCCAAGACATTATCTGCAGCAAAAACTCCTTGATTTCATCACTGCTTAAAGTAGAATGAACGACCGAATGAGTACTATTGTCTTGTGAGTTCAGAGTTTCGCAAATTTTTATTGACGTCTGGGTACCGAGCTGCTCTTCTCAGCTGTACTACGGAAGCGCGAATTGTGAACACACAGCCCCAAAAAGTGTGTAGAACACCCTGATAACTAATGGAAAGCTAAATCTGAACTCACAGGACAATAGTACTCGTTCGTTCGTTCATTCTACTTTAAGTATTGACGAAAATTAAGGAGTTTCGCTGCAGATAATGTCTTATATAGTGGCTGCCCCGTCTCCGCCATTTTTACTGGATGTATGCCGAAGGCCAAATCAACGCAATATCTTCCAAAGGACTCAAAGTGATGCAGAAACTTTACTGGTGAGTAAATGCACGTATATAGTCCTATAAGGTCCAGGTCGAAAAAAAAAGAAAGTTATCTTTTATCTTGTCTTAATCTGGTAGATTCTAGCTCATATGTGTTAATAAAGTCTCCTCAGAACAAACAAAAGTCAGTCACATTATCCCACAGGGATCTAGACCAGGACCTGTCATGTTCTCCCTTATTAGGCTTCCTTGTAAAAATAAAAATAACTTGACATATACACTATATTGCCAAAAGTATTTGTTCACTCATCCAAATTCTGGGAATCAGGTGTTCAGTCACTTCCATGGCCACAGGTGTATAAAATGAAGCACTTAGGCATGCAGACTGTTTTTACAAACATTTGTGAGAGAATGGATCGCTCTCAGGAGCTCAGTGAATTCCAGTGTGGAACTGTGATAGGATGCCACCTGTACAAAAAATCCAGTCATGAAATTTCCTCAATATTCCACAATCAACTGTCAGCTGTATTATAAGAAAATAGAAGTGTTTGGGAATGACAGCAACTCAGCCACGAAGTGGTAGGCCACATAAACTGACGGAGCGCGGTCAGCGGATGCTGAAGCTCATGGTGCAGAGAGGTCACCAACGTTCTGCAGAGTCAATCACTACAGACCTCCAAACTTCATGTGGCCTTCAGATCAGCTCAAGAACAGTGTGCAGAGAGCTTCATGGAATGAGTTTCCATGGTCGAGCAGCTGCAGCCATTAGGGCTGTAACGGTACACGTATTTGTGTCGAACCGTTCGGTACGCTACTCTCAGTCCGGCACTACCCTGTACCAAACTTTTTGGCACAGGATTTGTTTATTTAGATATTTATTGTTTCATTAAGTTCCTGCTGCCAAAGGACATAACTGACCGGCGCAGTGCGCTCACCATCCTGTTTCTAACAACTCCTAACAACATGGATGTGAGATTGTTGAGCTGAAGCTCTACCAACTCTTAAGTCGGCAAAACTAAATCAGTGTGTCGACATTGCAGAACTGTGGTCGCAGTGTTTCCCCATCAGCGTCTCAGCTTTGGGAGGGGATGAACGCCAGTAAGTGTGATAGCCGCTGTGTTGATAACCTACAACTACAAATCATCTCTGCTGAATGATGTACGGTATTCATGAACTCTGTAACAGTTCCAGTTACAGCATTTCAGTGTTAATCATAATAAATAATGAGCACGCCTGAGCAGATACACTCTGTTAAGTCACGTCGCGTTTCCAAACTGATAAAAAAAAAGAAAACAGACGATAGAAAAATGTAAAGGATTGTATAATCCCTGATAAAACTCATTTCATTCCATGAAGTAGTGCTAAATATTCTTAAAGTTCAGATCTAAGGTGACTTGCTGACATAATTAAACAGGATTTTAAAGGCGGTATCAGCTGTGCGCGTTCCCGCGGCGTGCTCGTTCTCACAAGCAAGAGGAGTGTGAGTATTTCCATCTTCATCTCCTCTTCTCCTCTCCTCTTCATCTCCTCAGGAGAGTTTAAAACTGATATCTGTGTCTGAGTTTCAGCTGGCTGACGTGTTTTCAGACTTGCGCTCTGTCTGAGGCGGCATACGCGCTCATCCCATGGACGTGCGCGTGTCTGTGGGCATCACAGAAAAACTCAGAGAGCAGCTATAACATGCTGTCATGTAAATCTGATAACAAACATCAGTTATATTTAATTTTTAGTCCAAGAGCTCAATATAAACCTGTTCTAGAGGAAATGAAATTTTTAAACCACTTTGTGAGCTGGTGCTGGATAGAAAACCAGATCAGGATAAATTAACCTGACTTGTAAGTGGTGCTGGGTCTGGTAGGGCGGCGCCTACCAGCCTCGTACGAGCCTCGTATTGGATAATTACTGCATGGGCGATTATCTTTCAGCTGGCAACAAGTTATTTAACCCCAACTGGTGCAATGACTTGCTTCTCATTTCCTAAACAACCATGTGGAAAGACACATCCGTGGTCTTGGAAAAGATGTTAGTCTGTCTGAGAAGGGTCGAATCATTGGCATCAAGAGGTGAAAACATCTAAGGAGATGCAGAAACTACTAAAACTGGGTTCAGAGCAGTCCAACGCATTAAGAAAAACTGGAAGGATAGTGGACCATCGTCTTCCAGGAAGAAATGTGGCCGGAAAGGCAGATGAAGTGATGCAGCATCATGCCTAGTGCCTACTGTATGAGCCTGTGGGGGCAGTGTGATGATCTGGGGTTGCAGCAGTTGCTCAGGTTCAGGTTCAGTAACAGTATGAGCTCAGATAATGAGGTCAGCTGATACCTGAATATACTGAATGACCAGGTTTTTCCATCAATAGATGTTTCTTTCCTGATGGCACGGCCATATTCCAAGATGACCGTGCCAGAATTTATCGGGCTCAGATTGTGAAAGATGGTTCAGGGATCATCAGACATCACTTTCACACATGGATTGGCCACCACAGAGTCCAGACCTGAACCCCATTGAGAATCTTTGGGATGTGCTGTGGTCAGACTCTACAATCATCATCAAGATCTTGGTGAAAAATTGATGCAACAGGATGCAAATAAATCTGGTGACATTGCAGAAGCTTCTGGAAACACAGCGAATGCTGCCGCAATCAAAGCTAAAGGCGGTCCAACGAAATGTTAAATGTTTGACCTTTTTTTTGTTGGCGACTTTTTTTTTTGGCCGGGCAGTGTATGTACTCGGCTGTGATGTTAAAGTTTAGTGAACTTGTTGATAAAACACAAGACAGTTAATATTCGTGAAATTTTTCTCCATTACTGTACCAAGGAAAAACCAAACCGTGACCTGTGTACCAAAGTACATACCGAACCGTGATTTTTATGTACCGTTACAGTCCTAGAATCCATCCAGACATCACCAAGTGCAATACAAAGCATGGGATGCAGTGGTGTAAAGCACGCCGCAACTGGACTCTAGAGCAGTGGAGGCGTTCTCTGGAGTGACGAATCATGCATATTTACGTAAATATCCGATGTTTAGGAGGCTCGGCTAAAGGCTAATAGCTTTTTAGTCGCGAACCTAGCCGCCATGTTGTGTCGTCAGCGACGTACAGAGTTGCGGTCCGCCCATTGAGTTACATGTATAATCTAAGCCATGGAAAACATGAAAGATGCTCCAGAACAGCTAGATTGGAACTGGTTTGTGTGCTGGGATCATCAGCCAGTTCAGAAAAGTGTGATAATGCTGAGGAATTTAGGGAAATCACATTTTACAAGTTAGAACCGGAGTAGAACTGTAGCCAGCTGCCTACAGCCTCTCTCCCAGCCTCAGGTCCACTGGATGTATAGTCGTATGCTTCTGTCAGGTTTGTGACGCCACCGCTCCCCTGCAGAGGCTCCACACGAACATTTTCCAACCTGCCGTGCAGCTCGTCTGAACAGTTATCACATGCAGACCGCGTGAGTGCATGACGAGTGTGTCCAGGTGTAGTTGTATCACTCCGCCTCCTCTAGTGTCGTTTCTTTTAACACCATTATCCCATCACTGTTACCAACTGCTCCTCTCCCGTTACAGAAGTTCCTTCAGCCGTTTTTATGTAGATAACCAGTCACCATGAAAACATTTCGCTCACAGTGCAACGTCAGGTCCACGTGCAGTGTTTATTGTTAACGCTGACTATAGCCGGTGTAGTGCATACAAGCTCGTTTTCCATCACCATTTCTGATTGGCCAGCAAGCCAGGAACGCGGGGCTCGACCATTTTGATTGGCGAATAGGTTTGTCACTCAAATGTCAGAGAGAAAAAAAAAAAAAAAAAAACTCAGGCACATGAGGTTGGGTTATCGCAGTAGTTTAAACCTCAATATCATCACAACAGCATGGCTGGAAACAGGAGGGGAGTCCAGCTGCTGAACTGGTCTGCCTACAGTCCAGACCTTTCACCAAAGCATTTGTAGCATCATGAAAGCAGAAATCCAGCAACCAAGATATACTGTAGGACAATTGAGCAGCTAGAATCCAGGATCAGGCCAGAGTGGTACAGCGTTCCTCTCCTAAAATTCCAACAACTGGTCTCCTCACTTCCAAGATGTTTACTGACAGTTGTTGGAAGAAGAGGGGATGACACAGAATGGGGAACATCACCCTGGAACTACAGTACTTTTTACAGATGCATTTCTGCCATCAGATTCACCATAAAGTCATTTTTTCACATGAGATGGTAAAATGTCTCAGTTTTTTCATCTAATTTGCTCTTTATGTTCAGATAGCGCTGTTACTAAGTTTAAGGAATCTATTTCATCACTATTTCCTACAATGCCAGATGTTAACGTCACAGAAAGCATCTATTCAAGCTTTACTCCAGTTCATATTGATCAGCTTGCTGATAAAATAGCAGTTTCAACACGCACAGTACTAGATAATGTGGCTCCGTTAAAAAAGAAGATCATCTGTCAGAAGAAGGAAGCTCCTTGGTTTAATTCTCAGCTACGAGCTTTAAAACAGACATCTAGACGTTATGAGAGGAAATGGTGCGCATCTGGCTTAGAGGAGTCTCGCTTAATCTGGAAAGAGAGTCTAATTGTTTATTAAAAAAATTCTTACGTAAGACTAGAACAGCTTACTATTCATCATTGATAGAGGAAAATAGGAATAATCCCAGATTCCGTTTCAGCACTGTAGCCAGGCTGACGAAGAGCCACAGTGCTGTTGAGCCATGCATTCCCCCGACTCTCAGCTGTGACGATTTCATGAGTTTCTTTACAAACAAAATTGTTTCTATTAGAGAGAAAATCCATGACATCCTTCCAGCTACTAACGACATCTTACCCCCAGCAGGTTTAGAGACATCTGTAGATGCTGAATTATGTCTGGATCATTTCTGTCCTATACAGATATCTGAGTTAACCAAACTAATAGTGGCATCCAAACCTTCTACCTACATTCTGGATCCCATCCCAACCAAGTTGCTAAAGGAAGTCTTTCCTTTGATTAACACTTACCTACTAGATCTGATTAATTCATCTCTATTGGCAGGATATGTACCTCAGTCCTTTAAGACTGCAAGTAATAAAACCTTTACTTAAAAAACCTACTCTTGACTCAGGAGAATTAGCTAATTATAGACCGATATCCAACCTCCCCTTTATGTCTAAAATTCTTGAGAAAACAGTTTCAGCTCAACTTTGTGCCCATCTGAGCAGAAATAATCTGTTTGAAAAGTTTCAGTCTGGTTTTAGAGCTCATCATAGCACAGAGACGGCACTGGTGAAGGTTACTAATGATCTTCTCATGGCTTCAGATAAAGGATTCCTGTCCATACTTGTCCTGTTAGATCTCAGTGCTGCATTCGACACCATTGATCACAACATTCTGCTACAGAGACTTGAACATGTTATTGGAATTAGAGGAACTGCATTAGATTGGTTCAAGTCATACTTATCTGATAGATTTCAGTTTGTTAATGTCAACAACGAGTCTTCATCACACACCAGAGTAACTCATGGAGTTCCTCAGGGTTCTGTGCTCGGACCAATTCTCTTCACATTATATATGCTTCCTTTGGGTAATATCATCAGACAACATGGCATAAATTTTCATTGTTATGCAGACGACACTCAGATATACTTATCTATGAAGCCTGATGAAACCAATCAGTTTGTTAGATTACAAAGATGTCTTAGTGACATAAAGACCTGGATGACCCTGAACTTTCTGCTTCTAAATTCAGACAAGACCGAGGTTATAGTCTTTGGTCCCGAAAAACTCAGAACTAAATTATCTAGCTTTATAGTTGATCTGGATGGCATTAATTTGGCTCCCAGCACCACAGTGAAGAATCTTGGAGTCATTTCTGACCAGGATTTGTCTTTCAACTCCCATATAAAACAGGTTTCTAGAACCGCTTTCTTTCACCTACGTAATATTGCTAAAATTAGGAACATCCTATCTCAGGACGATGCAGAAAAACTAGTCCATGCTTTTGTTACTTCCAGATTGGATTATTGTAATTCCTTATTATTGGGCTGCCCCAAATATGCCTTGAAAAGTCTCCAGCTGATCCAGAATGCTGCAGCTAGGGTTCTGACTAGAACCAGCAGGAGAGATCATATTTCTCCAGTTCTAGCTTCTCTTCATTGGTTCCCTGTTAAATCCAGGATAGAATTTAAAATTCTTCTTCTCACATATAAAGCTCTCCATGACCAAGCTCCATTATATATTAGAGATCTCATAGTTCCATATATTCCAAGCAGAGCACTTCGCTCTCAGACTGCAGGCCTTTTGGTAGTTCCAAGGGTCTCTAAGAGTAGAATGGGAGGCAGAGCGTTTGGCTATCAAGCCCCCCTATTATGGAATCAGTTACCACTTCAGGTTCGGGAGGCAGACACCCTCTCTACCTTTAAGATTAGGCTTAAATCCTTCCTTTTTGATAAGTCTTATAGTTAGGGATGGCTAGCCTTCCCTTAGTTAAGCTGCTATAGGTTTAGACTGCTGCGGGACATCCATGATGCACTGGGCTCTTTCTCTCACACCATCTCTGTCTCTCCATGTAGAAACCTGTGACAGTATTGCATCATTAACTGTGTTCTCCTCTCTCAGCAGATCTGGCTGGATAACGTTGCCGTGTTTGTTGGTCTCCCTTTCTGTCTTCTCCCCCCCAGCCGGTCGAGGCAGATGGCCGCCCTACCTGAGCCGGGTCCTGCCGGAGGTTTTTCCTCCCTGTTAAAAGGGTGTTTTCCTTCCCACTGTCGCCACCCCTCCGTGCTTGCTCAGGATGGGGGATTGGACCGGGTCAAGTCAAGATTCGATCCAATCTGTTGGTTTCCTTAACTAGGCTATTATGAATCTGACCTGAATTTTTTCTGTCTGTTTAAGCGCCCTGAGGTGAAACTGTCATGAATGGACGCTATACAAATAAAGTTGAATTGAATTGAATTGCTGGGAATAAAACATGGGCTAAGGATATTTGTAAATCATTTCATTCCGTATTCTTTTACATTTTGGGGGTTGTACTGTTTAACTGAGGAACCTAATTGCTCACATTAGTTACAAGAGAGAAACGTGTGGATGATGTGTAAATTTTTACATTTTGAATTAAGTGGGACCCAAGATAGTCCAATAATCCAATAAGAATAGTGTTAGCATTAACAGAGGTGCAACATCCCATATAAGCCTCTTTATTTTGACTCAAGTCAATTATAACAAAAAGGTAAAAATTCTCAAAAACAAAGGATATAAACCGCTCACTAAGCCTCTCTGTGGGAAAATAAAAACAAAGGGTTAAAAAGGGTTTTAAAGGAGTGATGAAACAGCAGCAGGCTGACTTACGAGAGAAAAATGAGACAAATCAGGTTCACTGGAAGTATTGGAAGAGTACTGTGAGGAAGTGTCATATATGACCAGTTCAGTATGATGTCTCATCACCTCCTCCAATACAGCTAAACTGTAGCCATTGTTTTCACCTACAAACAGAAATTCCCTTTAATTGAGGAACTTAAGTAATTTTTCATCAGTATATTGTCTTCAGTCACAAATTTAAAAATCCTCAGAAACTTTCTTTTCTAGAATACTGAATGTGAGTGACACATATTTCATTACTTGAACCTCAAGTGCTGTGTCGTGTAATGTACAACAGTTCAAACAATTACCTGAAAATCTTTCAGTTGATCAGAAACACAGCAACTAAAATACTGACTACTGTGTCTGGCCATTGTCGTCATGGTTACTGAGGTCAGACACACCTGCATTAATCAGTTTGTCCAGCAGTAAAGGACAAGAAACAAAGGAGCACAGGAAGTAGTGGAGTGGTGCATAAAGCCCATTACATGTGAGAAAAAATACAATATTGTTTATTTTAAGACTTATGATACACAACATTACAACTGGAGCCAATTACTATTGAACACTGCAGAATTGCGCTGCATGTACAGTATGAACTGTAATTTTACTTTTTACTTTTACTCTGTACATTAAAAAAATCTTGATCCAGCAGCAGTTAAGTGAAAAATAATATATGATATGATGATATATATCAAATCAAATCAAATCAAATCAAGCTTTATTTATAAAGCACTTTTCATACCATTAAAAAGCAACACAAAGTGCTTGACATAGTAAAAACAAAATGTGAATTCAAATAAAAACAAGCCTTCACACATCCAGATTCAACACAAAACACACACATGCACACACCCAACCCCCTCCCAATTCCACACCTAGCTACAAACCCCCAACTCCTCTCTTCTAAGTGAACAGGTATAAAAACAGTAACTGTAAAAACCATCTGGCATGACACTGCTGTGAGGAAACGATATCTTGGGGATCCATTCGCACCAGGAGCCAGCCCCCCCTAGCCACATAAGGCCCAGCTGCAGGGACCCCCAGATCATGACAGGCCAGGGTCCACACCACAGCCGCAGGGCTGCAGTGCAGGCCCCTAGACACCAAGAAAAGGGCATCCACCACAGCCGTTACCCCCAGACCGAGCAGGCAAAACTCCTGGAGCGAAGGATCCCCATGAGGAAACACTGGGGGAAGTTAAAATTTTTAGAGTTAAACCAAAAATAAATAGATAAATAAATAAATCAAATAAAAGCTAGATAATAAAATACACATAAAAGGAATTAATACAAATAGAATCAATTTGAATATCGCAAAACCAAAGTTAAAAATAAATAAATAGATAAATAAAAATCAAATCAAATAAATTAAAAGAATCATTTAAAAATGAGACAAAATTCAATTAAAAGCTAAGCTAAAAAGGTAGGTCTTGAGCCTCTTCTTAAAAACATCAACAGTCTCTGCAGCCCTGAGGTTCTCTGGCAGGCTGTTCCACAGACGAGGTCCATAATGGTGGAATGAGGCCTCACCGTGAGTTTTAGTTCTCACTCTAGGAACAATTAAAAGGCCGGTGCCAGAGGACCTCAGGGTCCGCGAGGGTTCATAATTTAAAAGCAGGTCTGATAAATAAGAAGGCCCAAGACCATTAAGACATTTATAAACCACTAAGAGAACCTTAAAATCAATCCTGAAATGCACGGGGAGCCAATGCAGCGATTTTAAAACTGGTGTAATGTGTTCCCGCCCTCTGGTCCTCGTCAGAACTCGTGCCGCTGAGTTCTGCAGTAACTGTAAGCTGGAAACAGACTTTTTAGGAAGACCAGAGAGCAGGGCATTGCAGTAGTCTATTCTACTGGAAATAAAAGCATGCATCAGCACCTCCGTGCTGGCAAGAGAGAGAAATGGGCGGACTCTGGCGATATTTTTAAGATGATAAAATCCTGTCTTTGTGACATTTTTGATATGTGGAATAAAATTCAGCTCAGAGTCAAAAAGAACACCCAAGTTTCTCACACACTGAGAAGGATTAAAATTCTGTAATTTTGGTAAAATGATCTCTCTCTTGTCTTCAGGACCGATGATTAAAACTTCAGTTTTGTCCTGGTTGAGCTGTAAGAAGTTCTCTGCCATCCATGACTTTATATCTAAAATACAGTTTAAAAGGGTGTTAACTGGCTCCAGGTCATCAGGAGACACGGCGATGTAAAGTTGAGTATCATCAGCATAGCTGTGAAAGTCAATGCTGTGTCTCCTGATGACGTCCCCAAGTGGTAACATGTACAGGTTAAAAAGTATTGGGCCTAAGATTGATCCTTGGGGAACCCCACTCTTCATGTTATGGATTTCTGAGGAGCATGTATCCATACTTACAAAAAACTGTCGATCTGTGAGATAGGAATAAAACCATTTTAAAACAGTTCCTGAGAGGCCCACCAGACTTCTGAGTCTGTCTAATAAAATCTGGTGATCTACTGTGTCAAAGGCGGCACTGAGATCCAGTAGAACCAGAACAGAAAGTTTCTGTGAGTCCATGTTACATCTGAGATCATTGACAATCTTTAAAAGGGCCGTCTCAGTACTGTGGTTTGTCCTAAAACCAGATTGATATTTTTCTAAAATGTTGTGTTTATTTAAAAACTCGTGTAATTGAATAAAAACAACTTTTTCGATTATTTTACTTAAAAACGGTAAGTTGGATACAGGTCTGTAATTATCCAGAGCGTTAGGGTCTAAATTGCTCTTCTTCAGAAGGGGCCTCACCACCGCTGTTTTGCAGGCGGATGGGAAGACACCCGTCTGAAGAGAGCAATTTACAATATTTAAAAGCTCAGACTCAAAGAAACCATAAAATGTCTTTAAAAGCGATGTGGGAATGGGGTCTAAAAGGCAGGTTGTTGGGTTTAGCTGGGAGAAAACTCTACCAAGCAACTTCGCATCAACCAGGACAAAACTTTCCAGTGTTTCCTCGGGTAAAAATAATACTTCAGATCTGTTAAAAATTGAATTTTGTTGAAATAAAAGATTGGATCTAATACCATCTATCTTACTTCTGAAATGGCCAGCAAAGTCCTCACATGCAGCATTGGATGCTCGCAAGGAGGACTTGTTAAAATCAGTGTTTATTAAAAGATCAATGGTTTTAAAAAGGAATTTGGGATTATTTTTATTTTGTGAGATGAGATTTGAGAAATGGAGGGTTCTTGCCTGTTTTATTGAATTGTTGTAAATTTTCTGGTGTTCCTTAAAAATTTCTAAATGAATGGTTAATTTTGTTTTCCTCCATTTTCTTTCGGCTCTCCGGCACTGTCTTTTCATTTCTTTAATTCTTTCATTTCTCCACGGAGGTATGCTTTTGTTTTTAATCAGCTTGGTTTTAAGTGGAGCTGCAGCATCAATGGCAGACTTCACTTTGCTGTTAAAATGATCAACAATAAAATCACATGATGCTGGTAAAACCTGTGGTGGAGTTTGCCGTAAAATGTCAATAAAATTTTCAGCCACTTCAGAAGTAATATATCGTTTCCTCACAGTTCTCACCGGAGCCTCCTGCTGGTTAAAACTGGCGATGTTAAAAAATACACAGTAGTGGTCTGACACAGCCAGGTCAACAACAGAGGACACACCAGTGGACAGGCCATAAGTTATGACCAGGTCCAGGGTGTGTCCTCTGTTGTGAGTTGGCTGTGTGACGTGCTGTTTAAAACCCATGCTGTTTAAAAGGTTTAAAAACTCACTGGCGTGGGGATCAGCGGAGTTATCAATATGCAGGTTAAAATCACCAGTCAGTAAAATCTTGTTGTATTTAATGTGTATGGTTGATAAAAACTCTGAAAATTCTTGAATAAAACAGGAAGGAGGATTTGGTGGTCTATAAACTGTAATGGATAAAATAGGCGGGTTGCTAAAAACAAATGAATGATGTTCAAATGAAGAATAGTTTGTAAGAGTTATTGGTTGTGTTGATATTAACTGTTTAGCTATTGATGCTGTTCCTCCACCTCTCTTACCTCCCCTGATAGAAAATAAAAAATTAAAATCCGGTGGGGAAGCCTCGGTGAGAATAACTGGTGCATCAGTGCCAAGCCAGGTTTCAGTTAAAAAGAGACAGTCAATGTTATTATCTAAAATCAGATCATTAATGATAAAAGACTTGTTGGACAGTGATCTGACATTTAAAACAGCCATTTTGAATGATGCGGGTGAGTCCAGTTGTGGGATTGATGATGAAAGTTCTGTAACAGGAGTTATGTGTATTGGATGGAGACATCTGACAGAATTGTGAGGATATGAATGGGGATGTTGATCATTTCTGCTAGTGATGTGTACCGGTATATGACGAGAGAGAGAAGAGGTTTTAACTGGAGAGGATGTGATTTGGCTGGACCATCAATCGGAAAAAGCTTTGCAGGAGTGGAGGGTGAGTTCAATGTTTATGGCAAGACGATGTGAACCTGTAGGATTGGGGTGAAGACCGTCTGGATTGAAAAGGTGTGGTCTATTATAAAAGGTGGTAAAGTTGTCAATGTATGGAATGTTAATGGAATGACAGTAATGTTTTAACCAGATGTGAAGTGCTCTGATGCGGCTGAACATGAAGTCTCCATAACGGGGTGAAGGTAGTGGTCCGGAGATGATGCACTTTGTATTTAGCTGTTGGATGTCATGGATGAGGCTGATAAAATCTGTCTTCAGAGTTTCTGACTGTTGAAGCTTGAGATCATTTGTACCTGCATGTAAAACCAGAGTGGAAGCTGAGGGGTGTTTGTGAGAAAGTTGGTGGGCGGAGTTGTTAATGTCAGCGATTACTGCACCTGAATGAGAAGATGTGTGGCACCTGTTGATGTGAACATGTTGGATAATGGAGTCTCCGAGGATGAGCACACATGGACCAGCTCCAGACTGTGAAAAGGGCCGCCTTGAAGGACCCGCGACGCTAGGGACCCGGACGGGGGAATCCGCGGCGGCGTGGGGAACGACTGCGGTCCCCCTTGGAGAAAACGTCGGAGATGAAGAGGAGGCTCCTGCCCCGGCGGTGGCGGGGGGAGCGACTGCGGCCCCCCCTGCAGAAAGCGTCGGCGATGAAGAGGAGGCTCCTGGCCGAACGGCGGCGGTCCTCCTTGCAAACGCCGGGGATGAAGTGGAGGCTCCCGCCCGTGCAGCGTGCTCCCGGTCAGGGCCGCGACGGCTCTCCCGGTGTCCCTTCACCGCGGCTTTCAGGAGCTGTCGCCGCTTCTGTGAGGATGAGCCCTTGGATGACCGCCAGGAACCAGCCGCTTTGCTCCGCGTCGGAACACCAGCTGGTGCGATGCTGATCAGTGCCGAGCCGTCGCCGACGTCACGGCTGGGCAGTGGAGCCGATGCCTCCTCCTCAGACGCCGGTGCTGACAGCACCTCAAATCGGTTCGATAAAACCAGGCCAGACATTTTCTTGGTGCGACAGGTTACTTCAGACCAGAGTGGCGGTTTCGGCGTTGAACTGGAAGAAGGCCGGGGTGAGGTTGTTGGATCCCACGGCACGGTGTCCTGGAGTGCAGCCTTCAGTGATGCGATGCACACAGACTGCTGGTGGGCCACGTCCAGCAGAGAATTGAGTAGTTCACTCTTGGATCGCAACTCTTCCGAAAGCTTCCGGATATCTTCCCTGAGGTTTGTAATTACTTTGTTTTTAAGTTCAACGCTTTCATCCGGAAGTAAGGAGGTCGCCATTTCGGGCGTCACTGGCTTTCGGATTAAAACCTTTCTTTATTCAAAACCACTAGATTAAAACCGTGGTTAAAATAGTGTGGGCGCACCGTCCAGTTTTAAAGAAAGGATTAATATGGGTAAAATCAGATTAAAACCAATAAAACCAGTAAAATTGGTAAAAATCTAAGAGAGCGTTTGCATGACACGTCTTCACGTAGCCAGTAGAACCATAGAGTGGGCGTGCCCTCAGATATTTAGTTGTCAAATGAAGTTCAAATATGAAGTTCAAAGCTCTTGTAGAATCTGGTTTCTTCAAAAAGCAAAACAACAAAAACAAGATTTCAGGTTGTATTACTAGTTCACTCCTCATGTGGTCAATAGTTTAAAAAACTCACATTTCCATGTTTAAGTTCCATTAATCCAACTTTGAGTCACTGCCTGATGGAGGAGGTCAATCTCTGGTGTGCAGTTTCCGGCTAATTAGGAAGCAGTGACCTGGGAAGCAGCACAGATCAAGGCCATATTTGAGAAGTTAATGTGAGCTGACAGAAACCAGTGGTAATCATTTAAGCTATGATCAGTGTGTCACACTAACCTGCAGGCGAAAGCGCACATCTACACTCTAACATACTGTGTTGCAATTATGGACACATTAGGAGGCAAATTATACTGTATGTTCAGTGACCTGCTCTGGGTTTTACACCAGAGGGTTAACAGAAGGGCTACCGGCTAACATGTTAGCATGCTAGTCTGATAACTTGCTTGCAGTTTTCCGCCATTATAGTTTCCATAGTCTGGTCTAATGCACCTTATGTCCCAACTGTTCTTCACAATAAATTTTTTCAAGTCCTACTTTTTACAATGACTGGGGCATTAAAGCAAGAGCTGGTAATCCTGTTCAGAAACACTTTTTGTTATCTACATAGTCCTAGCCCCCATGACTCCTTGCGTGACATATGCGACAGACTTCTGGTTCGACCGGAAGTGGCGTTTATTTGCATGCCAGATGTTCACGCTACTCCAAATCAAGGTTATAATAGTTTTGGATTTTTCATTAGTTTCAGTTTTTATTTAGTTTTGACTTTTTGTGCGCACCGTTAGACCGAGGTGCACGCTCTACATATCGCTCTTGTAGCCACAAATGTAATTTTCTCTGGTTCTTAGTACAACCACGAACAGCAACATGCTCCAGCCACGTTAATACATTTTTCTGGTGAGAACTGTTTAGAAATGTTATGAATAATCTTGTTAAAATGTTGACTAAACTGCTAGCAGAAATGACAACTTCGATGCCTTTATGTCTCTTTTCTCTGTCCCTCCCCTCTCACCATCGCCATGTGCACCGTTCTGTGCACTGCTCACTGTAAACAAACATGGCTAACAGACTGCTAGCTGCTGTCGTGCCAAAAACAAAACATAAGGATCAAGTCTTTGAGGCGTTCATGTTTGCAGTGTGGACATTTTACACCACAGAAGGATTTGGAGGAGAGTGAGTGATTTAAGGCTTTTAGAAATGTGGTTCGTCGGCTGTTTACTATAGAGCTAACGAGCTATCCACTCGGCTGTTATCGGTTAACCTGCTTGTAAAACATCAGTGCACACGTCCCTGTGCTCTGAAGGCGTGGTTTCGGTTTGCGTGTGTGTGTGTGTTTTTTTTTTTTTTTTATGTAGCTTGTTCGAACCATTTTTACAACATTGCCAACCCTAGCTTTAATGAAAATGTTTGAATCTTGGATTTGTTCTTAGGTAAAAACAAATCTTTCAAACACTTAACAGACTCTTACAAGCGTTTGAGTGCCGACATATCTGAACAAAATCAGCGTTTGTGATGTCTCTGCTGTTCAGTTAAATCAAATACAATAAAAACACTACAATAATGTTTTATCAGACTTTGAAAACAATTGTTATTGATATTTAATTAATCAGTATTAATCAGATTCATGTTCAGTTTCCATGTTCTCCTTGTGTATTTGTGGGTTCTCTCCAAGAACTCCAGCTTCCTCCCACCATCCAAACACACACGTTAGGTTTTAGGTCATTCTAAACTCTCCCTAGGAGAAAACTGCTGGGATATCCTCCAGCAACCCGGAGTTGGACGAAGCAGCACAGAAAATGAGAGAATTATCAACTGTATAATTCTCTGTAAGCTTTCACTAGTTATGTGTTCACCCATCAACTCACACACAGGAAACCTCATCACAGAGTTCTCACAAAATTATTTTTATAAAAAGGTAAACTTCATAAAACAGATAAATTTTTTTTTCCTTTTAAAGGTTTTTTTTTCCTCTTAGTACTGACAGTATTGACTGAACTCTGGCATCTTTGACACTGCAGGAAGAGATGGGAAATGCTAGCCTGGAGGTGGACTAAAAGCTTCTTTGTGTGCAGAGAAACATGTTTACCGTGGATAAAGTCCACACACAAACATCTGTCCAGCTTTTTTGTTGGAATATTTCACTGTTTTAAAGCCAAGGTCACCTCTAAAAGAGATGCTGGCTTCAGTATGCAGCTTTTTGCAAGAAAATAGGGTTCAGATATGATTCTTTATTATAATCTACCTCAACTCTACATTTACACTCGTCTATGACCTTTGATCTATTGATGGTAACTATATCTGTATTTCAAACAGTTTTTCTTTTCTTTTCGGTTAAGATGTTACATATCTTGACGATTTACTTGATGGTTTAACAACTTTTTAACCCTTAAAATTCCTTTTCATAATTTTTTTTTCTTGCTTTTGTTGGTTCACTGATTTTGTTTTTGAATATCCATATAATTTAGATTACTCAAATATGCAATAATGGAGAAAAAAATCACTTAAATGAAGTTTTTATGGGGAAATAACACACCAAAGGCTGGATCTATTAAGATCCAAATGTGCATTTGCCCATGCAATCTAGAATTTTGCACATGGGGCTGAACCATGGTTTGCAGTTGATTTAACAAGAGTGATTGTGCAAATGGCTGCAGGCGCAAATGTGTTGGAAATGCCCCTTTGTAGATGAGGATTTTGTGCGTTTAGAAGTTTGCAGCGTGGTGAATTTCAAGAGGAGGAAACAAACAAGAGCCTGTAGATAAAGATATTAGTGGCAGAGGCAAATATAAATATATTCTAAAATAATTATGATAAATATCAAAT
This sequence comes from Atherinomorus stipes, assembly GCA_023101725.1. Classification (NCBI taxonomy): domain Eukaryota; kingdom Metazoa; phylum Chordata; class Actinopteri; order Atheriniformes; family Atherinidae; genus Atherinomorus; species Atherinomorus stipes. The sequence goes on from JALJCO010004635.1 coordinate 156,532, forward strand.
AAAAATAATACAACTGGTATCTGTGGCGAGCCTCAGAAGTGGCCAGTTTATGGAAACATGAATAACTAGAAAAGCACTCGGAGAGCACAAACCTCCACCAAGCAGCTCTCGTAATGATAAAGAATTCTTCAAAAAATTCCTGGATCCAGAAGGTGATCCGGATCACTATATATTTTAGTTTCCCCAGCCTGTCTATGTCCCCTAAGGGGTTTAATTATAGATAAGCATTTTCTTTGTCCCTGGGTGTGTCTGCCTACATGGCGAAGTTAGCTTTCACAAATGGGATGATTGGCAGCTCGGCCTATTTTACTCGTCGCGCAGCTTATGACGCCATGACTTCCAGCCAATTCCCCCTCTCCTTCGAACTACACTCTAGAAGTCCCTCCCTCTGAGACCTACAACAAACCGGCATCATGGTGTCCCGTTCGCATCAGAACTGCTCTGTACCTGGTGGACAACAGCAATCTTTTTGTCCTCCCCTCTGAAAAACTTGTGGATGATTTCATTTCTGCAGGAATGTGCCGACCGAACTAACAGAAAATCTCCCTGCAGCTCCGTCTCCTCCTCAGGAGGTTATAACGGCTTCCAGCCCCCATGAAGAAACACGAAGTTTCTAATAAATGTTTCTCATCATGTTTGTGACTTTTATCTCTGAGGGAAACTGATGTTTGTGATTATTCCAGTTTATAATTCTTCCCGTTGTGCGCGCGTGTTCGGCTGCGTACATAGGCAATCAGGCCTTATCCATCATCATCACTGTTTCTGTACCGCTCCGGTCAGACGAAGACAGATCTAACAAGCAGAACTAGTGTAATATATCTTTAGTATTAACTATAAAATGAATTCGGGTCATGGGTGGAGTAAATAATCCAGGGAAACTTGTTGCTGGAACATGATGCTGTTTTCTTAAACTCTATTCATACTCACGCTGCATCAGCGTCTGTGTCATGACCGTCGTACGTCCTTTATAGAGCCACAGAGGCTCAATACGAACTTCTTCCAGCCTGACGTGCAGCCGTGTTCAACAGAACACAGCAACTGTTTTTTTTTTGTTTGTTTTTTTACTCCATCATGAGTGTGTGGAGAGGCGCGTCTGCAGGTTCCTGCTGAGTGTATGGGCAGATGTCTCCAGGTATCACTCTGCCTCCTCTCCGCCAGAACACCATGACAACAGAAGCACATGGTAACAAGCGTGCCTTCTGGGGCCTGTACGACGAAGCCGGATTTTCTCTTATCGAGGTAACTTCAGGGTTAACCCTGGGTTTTTCGTCCTATGACGCTGGTTCACTTCTGATCGGGTTCTATCTCCCCGGTAACTTATGCTGAACGCCTAACCTGGTCTGGACCAGGTTAAGTTCTGGATAAGAGATCTCCGACTATGAAAGCACCACCCTCTGACCAATCAGCACTCTTGGAAAATGGCCTGCCCATTTTTAGAAGATCCTGTCGATGCCGGTGCGCAGATCGTGAGAGGAGTTCTTAGAAGAGAGAGAATAGAGATGGTGCAACCCTTTTTGATTTGCCACATGACACTTTATATGAAAGATGTAGGTTTTCCTCTGCTGGACTCCGTTACATCTGTCAGCTGTTAGAGCCGTACATCACTAATGTAACGCATCGCAGCCGGACACCGACAACACCACAGATGCTCTTCATCACACTGAGGTTTTATTAATGTTAGACTAATTGAATTAATTTTGATATAGACCAACGCCTCACCTCGAGTGAAAAAAAAAATAGTGCTGTACTGATGTAGCTGAAAAGCTTATTTTTTGTGGCCGAATTATGCTCATGGTCCCACTCAGTAAAACGTCATTCATTTATTTATTCATTCATTCATTCACTGGTAGTTTGATGCACACCGTTGGCGACACTGAAAACGTATGCAGAAACATGTCATGTAATACCCGCTTTTCCCCTGTGGGCTGCACAAATATTAAATGAAATTCCATTCATTCATGAAAGAGTGTGGCAGCATAGAATCTCGTCAATGGCCGGTTTGGATTATATATTTTTGTTCTTTACTTGTTCCCATGATCATCTTGCGCTGCGGGGTTGCATCTGAAATAATGTGATTAAGAGGTCACACATGTAGAAAACATGAATTTATGGAGCGCACACCCACCCATGCCATCATGGTGAAGTGTTACAATACGTTCAACGATATGAGCCTAAAATATCCATATGCACAGTATGAGAAGCAAATATACTGAGGAAGCGCTGTAGTGTGATGAACACTAAATGATCAGAGTCCAATATTATTCCATGATTGTACAATCGCACGGACTTGCTGCGCATTGACAGCCAGCAGTCATTCCTGGCTTTTGCTGCGGCGACTGTGTTGCCGCAGCATAAATGGAGCCATTTATGATCATTCCTGAATCATAATGTCGTGTTATCATTCAGGAATGATGATCCTGAATTCTACATATTTCTTAAGTATCATCGTCTGCTCCTCCATGGTGAAATATGTCGCTCTCTGTTTCTCCATGTCTGCGATTGGTCAGATGCTTCCAACGCCGCCTCTTTTATGTGAGCGCGCACTGATTAAGATTGGAAAACCCTGGGTTGAGTTACCGAGTTGATAACCAGCTTCATAGTACCGTTTATCAAGACCGCAGATGTCTGGTTAAGTCAACCCAGGTAACTGAGAGAAATCCCGGGCATGTTAATCCGGCTTCGTCGTACAGGCCCCTGGTCTGTTTGTTTGTGGCAGATAATGCCTTATTTAGAGGCTGCGCGAGGTTGCCCACATCACCTCCATCATATTGAACATTCGCTGATCTGGAGTGGATCTAAATATCTCCTGAAGGAATTCAAGTTGCACCAAAACTGTCTGGGTGAGTAAATGAACATATTTAATGCTAGAAAATGGGTCCAGATTGAAAAAAAACGAACTTCCCCTTTAAGTTCATGCTTGCCAATTATCCTGATTCACGCGAGAGACTCGAGTTTTTTTATGTCATCTCCCGCTGTGCTCCCGATCAGTAATTCATCCCGCAAATATCCTGATTTTACAGTGAAGGAAACAAGTAAGCTTGTGGGGGATGTTTGTCAGAGTACCTGGCAAAAGAAAATTTAATTTCTTATTACCTCTGCCAAAGTAATGTTTTCAGTAGCATTGGTTTGTCTGTCTGTCTGTCTGTCTGTCAGAAATTTTACGGAAAAAGTGCTGGATTGATTGACCTGAAATTTTCACCAGCCATGCGCTTCAGCCCAAGGACGAACCCATTAAATTTTGATGGTGATCTGGATCACCTTCTGGATCCAGGAATTTTTTGAAGGATTCTTTATCATTGTGAGATCGGCCATGTTGGAAAGGCTGTTGATGAGGTGTGAGTGCCCCCTTGTGGCAGAAGTGTACAGTAGTGGGACTGAGCTCAGGACACAGAAATGAAACTTATGAGCAGCAGTGGTCTGCTTGGCGGACTTCTGTGCTCTCTGAGTTCTTTTCTAGTTTGTTTTTTTTAATGTTTTTGCTCTGTGTGCATATGTATGTCTGGATGCGGGAATGCATACATGCATGTATATGCTGAGCGTGTGTGTGGATATGTAGAGCTTGCATCAGCTTCCACTATCTACCCCATACAGTTGGAATTTTTTAAGATCGGACGTGCAGAAGTTGAAAATCCCAGTTTTAAGCACGATATTGCGATTTGGGAACTAAAGCTGCTGCTTCACAGAGGCGACCCCAAGCTGCTTCTAAACCACTTTCCCTCCTTATTTTAGATACTAGCTGCCCCATACAGTTGGAATTTTCGGTATGATTAGGTATGTATGTGTGTTATCAGTTATTGGTTTCTGCCTTTAGAAGCTGAAATTTATTACTTATCAGTATCAGTTTTAAAAAAAGGTTATTGTACACCCCTAAATTACACCTTGGGCTGATACGATGAAATAAATCTCCCTATTTTTAAGTTAAATAATTGTAGTTCTTTCTTCATCCACTAAGGGCTGGCTCCAAATCAGAGCAAATCCCCATAGACTCCCATGTTAAAAAAGAGCAGCTTCACAGCAGAAATAAACATGTTTACATGTTTATTTATTGTTATGTTTGCTTTGTTTTCTCGTTGTCTACTGCCCTACTGTAAAGCACTTTGTCCGTTGGTTACTGTAAAGGGCAATAATGTAAAAATAAAAAGAAAGATTCAATGGCTCTACATATGTGGGACAGAGCGGATGTTCCCATAAAGGACAGAATAATCAGTATTCTCTCAGACAACCAGCGCTGCCTACCAGTGTGTGAGACCACACATTTACATGCACACCTACTGCAAATGTTCTCATTTTTTTCTTTTTTTGTGGACATTTCCAACCTCAACGTCACCTTTAACCTTTACTGCACGAGCACAAACAAATGAACGTACCTCCATCACTTCTGCAGGTTCCTGTGTGTACTGCCAGAATATCCTTGAATTTTATTTGAATAAAGATTTTAAACTTTATTTCTTTAGTTCAGAATTGGTTCCTATGACAACTTTCAAGATGTGATCCACAAAGAATGACAAAATATATAGACACTGGAGGAGAGGTGAATTAATCAACTTCATAGAAAAAGCAATAGCGCCATTTGTGAGTAAAGTTTGGTGTGATAAACATTTACCTTAAAAACAGCACCATTTCTGGCCAGATTTTATGGATGATGCTGTTTTTATTAGCAAATGCTGGATGAGTAATTTAGTGATGACTTCTTATCATGGTGAGATAAGGTCTGCCCCAGGGATAAGCAATTAGTGCAGTTCTCCTGACAATTTGTGTCCTGATCGCGCAGAGTGCACAACCTTGTATCTGACTTCCAGTGCAGACTGTTGTGGGTCCCTTCCTTTGTTTCCCATTTGTACCATTGCTGGTTAAATGCCAGTGTTGGCTGGGCATCAAGCTTCCTTCTCGCCGTGGGTGGCGGGAAATGCTGTCATGGTACTGGGATGAGGAGGAGCCAAATGCAGGACATGAGGCAGGAGGCAGGCAGGTGCAGGAACGAGGGTTTTATGATAATAACATGCAGAAATGATGACAAGACGCTGTGGATACAATGACAAACAATCTGGCAGAGAACAAAGGAAACCAAGGGTTAATATTCTGAGGAGAGCAAACCAAGCGAGGAGCAGGTGGTGCTAATTAGCAACGGAAACCAGAGGAGTGTTCCAGGTAGGAGGTTCAACAAACTCTGAGTCTAAAAAGAAACTCTGATTAACTTGCTCTGAACTGAGCAGCTCTGAGTTTTCAGTTCCAGGATTTGAGTTGCTTCAATCAACTCGGAGTATCCTTGATCAGAGTACAAAACCACAACAAAAAGCCATCATCAATGGAGCTCTGATACCTGGATTCACCATGGCAACCACTAACAATTTCACCCAATTGAGGAAAAAGGTTTTATTCAAGCATGGGGCGATATGACGAGGTAGCTGTTTAGTAAAAAAAAAAAAAAGAAGAAGAAGGAGAAGAAAGGAAAAAAACTATCACTGTTGCTGCTGGAGAGAAGCATCATAGAAGAAAATTGCTGCCTGAATCAGTGTGGAAGTGGGAATCCACTGGTCCGCTGACCGAATATTTAATTCACATGTGGGTTAAAATATTAGTGGATAAAATAAAATCTTAATTTCATTTAGATGCAGTCCCACTGGAGAACATTCATGAAGAAAACTGAAAGTTAAGTTTAAAGACATCTTTTAGAAGGTAATGTGTACTACCAGTCCTTGATTGGACTTCTTTTATTGTTATTTCACACTGGCTGATAAACACCACCTACTGGCATCCAGATGCCAACAAGATCTCCACCATCACACATTTACTCTTTGGAATTATAGTCTTTATCTCAGATTTAGATCTTATTATTAAAATCCTCCTCTTCACTTTCAAGGCTATTCATAGTCTCTTTACTACATACCTGTCCGCTCTGGTCCACATCGCTATCCCCTCTCACTCCCTTAGAGCCTCTTCCTCCCTCCATCTCACTGTCCCTTCCCCCCGCCTGGTTACCATGGGGAGCAGGGCTTTCAGCTGCTCTGCTCCCAAACTTTGGTATTCCCTCCCTCCTGACCTCCAAGATACCAATTCCTTCCCTCAGTTCAAATCTCCCCTCAAAACTCCCCTTTTCAAACTCGCCTTTTACCTCTAAACATTCTCGCTGCACCTGTGTACTCTGTTTTATAGTTTTTAACTGTTTTCTATTTTTATTGTTTTGACTGTTATTTTAAATTTCTCATTTCACTCATGTTGCTTATTATTTGTTCTGTAAAGTGACCTTGGGTTTCTTGAAAGGCGCTTCAAGTAAAATGTATTATTATTATTATCATTATTACTAGTATTATAGTCTGAGATATGTGTAGGTGAACCAACTTTCCTGAGGACTCGACACATTGTTGTCTTTCTAAAATGTTCTGTTACCAATGTTATAAAGAAATATCCAATTTACAAAATAAACTTAAAAGTATTGCAGCACAACGTAGAAATCTTGCTGTGATGTCGTCTCATACTCGCGCTGTGAGGACAGGGGTGGAGCTACATGGTGGCCAGGGGTGGCCCCGGCCACTTTTCCTTCTCATTTTAGACACTAGCTACCCCATACAGTTGGAATTTTTAAGATCAGATGTGCAGAAGTTGAAAATCCCACTTTTAAGCTTTTCTCACGGAGATATTGCTATTGCGGAAAGAAAACTTCTTTCCCCTCAGTCACTCTCCTGTGAACCTGGGTCTCCCCTTTTGGGTCACAGGGGAGACCCAAAATGCTTCCAAACCATATTCCCTTCTTATTCTAAACACAAGCTACCCCATACAGGTAGATATTTATATAGATATACATATATATCTATACATCTATATATAGATGTGTAGATATATATATACACTGCCCGGCCAAAAAAAAAGTCGCTAACAAAAAAAAGGTCAAACATTTAACATTTCGTTGGACCGCCTTTAGCTTTGATTGCGGCAGCATTCGCTGTGTTTCCAGAAGCTTCTGCAATGTCACCAGATTTATTTGCATCCTGTTGCATCAATTTTTCACCAAGATCTTGATGATGATTGTAGAGTCTGACCACAGCACATCCCAAAGATTCTCAGTGGGGTTCAGGTCTGGACTCTGTGGTGGCCAATCCATGTGTGAAAATGATGTCTGATGATCCCTGAACCATCTTTCACAATCTGAGCCCGATAAATTCTGGCACGGTCATCTTGGAATATGGCCGTGCCATCAGGAAAGAAACATCTATTGATGGAATAACCTGGTCATTCAGGTATCAGCTGACCTCATTATCTGAGCTCATACTCTTGCTGAACCTGGACCTGAGCAACTGCAGCAACCCCAGATCATCACATTGCCCACACAGGCTCATACAGTAGGCACTAGGCATGATGCTGCATCACTTCATCTGCCTTTCCGGCCACATTTCTTCCTGGAAGACGATGGTCCACTATCCTTCCAGTTTTTCATAATGCGTTGGACTGTTCTGAACCCAGTTTCAGTAGTTTCTGCATCTCCTTAGATGTTTTCACCTCTTGATGCCAATGATTTGACCCTTCTCAGACAGACTAACATCTTTTCCAAGACCATGGATGTGTCTTTCCACATGGTTGTTTAGGAAATGAGAAGCAAGTCATTGCACCAGTTGGGGTTAAATAACTTATTGCCAGCTGAAAGATAATCGCTCATGCAGTAATTATCCAATAGGAGGCTCGTACCTATTTGCTTAGTTAAATCCAGGTGGCGACTTTTTTTTTTTTTGGCCAGGCAGTGTATATGCGCTCTGATGCATCTACTTTTGAGAGGTTGGATATGTACGGCTGGAGAATCAATCAATCTTTTTATTTAGACTCAGGTCCATTAAAAAAAGACAAACAAACATACAACAATATTTAAATAAGACAGTCATACCAGTGTTTCCATATAGCAGACTGGTATCTTACTGCACTACGACGAGAATGTGAGGCTAACTGCAAAATGATCCATTTGATGACATATTGATAAAGAAATTATATCATAAAAGTTATGAAAAGTCCTTTAACTATCTTTATCATTATTTTGTATCAATTCAGCTTCTTAATGTCTGGAATCATATAATACAAACAATTCATACACTTGTACACAAACATGGACACTTGCCACCTGATGATGTCAGGGAAGATCTTTTAAAAATTTAGAATAGCATTTATATCTTCATCATATAGTATTTTTAAATATCTATTACAAAAAATATACATATGAATACATGTTTTAAAATTATATTTATTTGTTCCTCTTTACCCCCAAATAGCTTTCAGAAATCTACAAGACAAACTAAAGCTTATTAATTACATAATCCATGAGAAGCGAGAACTTTCTTCTTGTTCTCGGGGCCACGAGAACAAAATGACGTCATTCTGTCCTCGCAGATGTGATTGAGGACGGCTTGCGGCTTGTTCTCAACCCCTCGGCCGAGCAGAACCTTCTTCTCAGGGACCTCTGAGAAGTATTATTGTTATGGGCGGTTATAAGTGTTATTGGGCGGACATTTGAGGTGGGTGGGGTTAACACAGAGACACTTGAAGCAGAGAGTTGTCACCTCTGCATTTCCACAGATGCGACATAGAACAGATCATTTTAATAAACAGCTGATTAAGGTGGTGAGAAAGTACAAAATGTAAACAACACAAGTGGCATTTAAATACGCGAACACCACTGCGTGCACAACTCCATCCTGCCACGGACGAAGTTTATTGTAAATGTATAATCACTGGGTGGTCTCCTTGTGTGTTGTCTTGCATTAGCACTTGTGTGTGAAGGGTGAGTTACATGTGTAGGGTTAACTGAAATGCCCCATTTAATCTCCCTCCCCACCACTGAGTCTCAACTGCCATTTTAACACTTAAAAAAATCTTTTAGCCTTTTAAAATGTTAAGTTTTTATATTTTTTTATGTCAAAATTGACTTTTTTGTAAATGGGAGTCGTCTCCTTTATTTAGTAAACAAAACTGAGTGCCTTTGTTTACCGTTTAGTATTTATCAGCTAATTCTCTGTGTGAAATTGCCAGAGTGGCGTTGTCATTTGAATGAGTTGGAGCCTCTGCTATATCACATACTGTAATGATGAAATCCTGCATCTAGATGTGCTTCCAGGCTAATCTTGACCTACTGCATCCTTGTAACATGATAGCTTTTACTAGACAAGCATCCTCCCAGCTAAACATAGCTGTCACACCTTTCTGACCACTGATATTTTAAGTTATGGAGTATGAAACACACATGTATACCGACTGACTTCAACCATCACCCATCTCCTTCTTGTGATTTTCTTCAAAATGCAGTTTGTTGCACTCTTCCCCTCTTTATTCTCCCTTTACCTTGCATCCCTTTTAATCTCTGTCCTTCTCTTGCTCGCCTCCGTCCACTATGTTTTCCAGCTGTTCACTGAGCTGTGTGTTTATTTGACATATTGAACTACTTTGAAGCCAATAACCTTTCAGAATTTCTTGAAAAAGTACCACTCAAGCTTGCAGAGCTGCATGTAGTACATGCTCACAAGCCGAATGACGTGCTTTTACTTTTAAATATTTAAGCACATGCAAGTAGGAATCCATATGGTAAACAATTAAACATGCATACATAAACAGCTTAGCTTTGAGCCGAAGATCTGAATCTGACAAGTGACATAATCTGGTAGTGCGCAAGTATGTGGGTGGTTGTAGAAGTTGGAGTTGTAAGGATTGATTGGGACTGTTTAACAGCTGTGGCTGTTAAGGGGAGACACTAGGCAAAAAAAACATTTTTTCATCACCTGGTCAATTTTGAGATTTTTGTTTTTTTCCCCTCCTTTAACATGTTTTCTTTCAGACTAGGGTAAAAAAACATCCAAAATAAACATTTTAGGGGTTTATTTCATGACACTTTCTCTGATTCACACTCAAATCTCATCAAAAATGCAACTAAAGTAGTTTTTTCTCTTATCTCAACTTCAGCAACACTAACTTAAACCAAACTCTCAAGTTTTACTCCTGACTGTATTCCTGAAGTCTTTTCAGAGGGATTTTTTGATATCTCATTCACAGCCTGATTAATAGAACATTTCATCCCAAAAATATGCCAAAGAATGAGTTTTTTTCTGGTTGTTGACAGGATGTTCTAAATTGTGAAATGATAGCTAGAGATATCCAAAATCCCCTCTGTAAAATCTTTTGGCTTTAATCTGTGAACAAAATTCAAAAGGAACTTTGAACCTGGTTTAATCCAGTGTTTAGATTTTTTTTTTCAAGAAATGTATTCAAATTAGCCCATTTTTGGCTTTATAACACTTCCTTTGCATATTTAAACATAAAATTTCAGAAAACTTGCAATACAAAAAATGATAGCCCTAATGTGAGGAATAAACCAGGAAAGTTTCATGATGACACCAGTTAATTGAATTTTTTACCCTATCTGCCATGTAGTGTCTCGCCTTAAGCCAAATACTAACATGCCAACTAGCTGGAAACATGATGGCATCAGTCTGATTGAAATGGTGTATGACCTTTTGTTATATTTTTCTATTCTTCTCTTGGATGGGTAAACTACCATATTGGCAGTAGTTTAGTTACACCATTGTTGCACTAATTCACAACAAATCTCAGGAAACATCTTTAAATAAAGAGAGATAGAAACCCAACAAAGTGGCGTTTCTGAATCCAAATCTACCATACACTGTATTTCACAGGCGGTTTCTACAGCAGGATTTCTTCTGTAGTATGTTAGCATGCACATAGCTGCTAATGTCTAGCATCTATCTCTTTATCCTTTAAAAAAAATAAGCTGGATAAACAAACTGGTTCAAAGTCCCAACCAGGGTTAACGTGCTTGTTTCCTAACATCATAGTCTCATCTCAAATACCTATGTTTATAATGTACCTCTCCTCTTGACATGATCCCTACACATTTTAAAAGATATTTTTGGCACAGCTGGTCCTACAATCTGCTTAATTATTGTGTCAACCATGGAAAATGGTACAGTTCCTTCTTGCTTTAGGCATGACATTGTACAAGTCCCAATTTTATTTTATTTTTTTTAAAGAAAAATCTGGATAGCTCCGAACTGGCCAACTTTTGTCCTATTTCAAAACTTGACTGCGCAAAGTGCTTGAGAAAATACTTCACTCTCAGCTCTTGTACCGTCTATATACAAATAAAATAATGGAAAAGTTTGAGTGTGGTTTTAGTACACACTTATCATAGTACACGATCTGCTTTGCTTAAGGTCTCAAATGACCTCCTGGTGGCATTACATTCAGGAAAATGTGTTTTGATTCTTTTGGATTTACATGCTTTGACATGGTGGATAACGCTATACTTTTGAATAATTCACACCGCCTGGTAGGCATTCAGGGCACTGCTTTGGAGTGGTTCACTTTTCATGTATGAGACAGATCTTTGTCTGTCTTGATAAATAATAAATTCTCATCATCTGCCACTTTAAGCTGAGGAGGAAAATTTCTGTATCACTTTGACTCCTTTGGGCGATATTTAGATTAGTCACCCTTGGCGTAAATCCATGTCATGGAAGAGACGGGGCATCCTCTCTATGAGGCATTATCTGCAGCAAAACTCCTTTATTTCACAAATACTTTAAGTAGAATAAAAGAACGAATGAGTAGGATTGTCTTGTGAGTTTGGAGTTAGCTCTCCGTTTGTAATGAGAGCTTTCTTTACACTCTACAGGTTGCGCGCGCCCCCGACGTGCGCCGCACAGCTGAGAAGAGCAGCTTGCTACCTAGACACCAACAAACCACAATTCGCAAAACTCTGAATTCACAGGACAATAAAACTCATTAATTCGTTCATTCTACTTAAAGTATTGCTGAAATGAAGGAGTTTTGCTGCAGATAATGTCTTCTATAGAGGCTGCCCGATCTCTCCCATTATATGGATATAACCCGGAGGGCGACTTAATCTAAATATCGCCCGAAGGAGTGGAAGTGATGCAGAAATTTTACCAGTGAGTCAATGGACATACAAACGCCTAGAAATAAGGTCCAGGTTGAAACAAAAGAAAGTTATCCTTTAAGCGGTCGTTAACACCAATGAGTTGGTTCTCTGACATCAGTCATCAGTCAATGATGGAACATCATGTCACACCGCAATAATGTAAATTGCTTTAGAAATAAAATGCACTACTATTATTATTAGTAGTATTAATATTATTATTATGTCAAACAAATGCATTTTTTTTTTCGAACTGGTATACAATGCTACTATTGTCCTGTGAGATCAGATTAAGCTTTCTGTTAGTTATCCACACTTCTCTACTTGCTCCCCGGCATGTGCTGCCACAGTACAGCTGAGAGAGAAACAGCTAGCCAGTAGGGGCTTTGATTTAATTTTTGATTTTAGGGTCATGATTCGATTCGATTCTCAATTTTTTTTTTTTCTTCCTTTTTCTTATAGCAGACATGTCATTTTTGGGCAAGTCTAGTCTGATCCTTGATTTTGTTCATTAAATTGTTCAACAAATATAAACAAATAATTAAAAAAAAAAAACAAATAATAGAATAGTTAATAGTTAAATAATGGCAATAAGCCTTCAAGAGTTTGAAGGAAACAACATTGTGCTCAGTGCTTTTCATCTGTATTGAAAATGTCAGCAGCCAGAGATAGAAACATTTTTATATAAATGAAGTTTTAACAAACACACTGCAGAACACCCACTTGGAGTGAAGCGGTTTTAGGCTACATGACATTGATTAACGGTCATGATGGTGTTGGATCAGCCTCAAAGAATACTATAATTACAAAGTTATCTTCAAAACTTTATGGCAGATTCACATCAGGCCTATGTGCACCTCATTCCAGTTGCGCAGCGGTTTTGTTTCAAAGACTGCAGCTCACGTGCTCGTGTAGAAATGCAGGGACATCTTCCAGCATGTGCTGTTGATGCGTTATGGAGGTGGAAAGAAACTACGGCACATAACGGTATGCAGGGCTGGATTTATGAATGGCAGCCCTTTGATCACATGAGTATAGAGGAACCACTTCCATATATGGCTCCAAGTTCCTTTTTTCAATGAGATGAGACGCGGCAGAGCTCCCGCTGCACTGTACGGAGAATGCCTCACTTGCAGATGGACACCACACCACTCGTACGTCCGGTACCCCCAGTACCACGAAAACACAGGTATTCACGAATCGTGAATCACAGTACAACAGCAGCCTAGTGCTGGTGCCGACTGACAACACCACTAATTGGTGGCGTCAGCTACAATGCACTGCTTTGTCATGCACTTTTAACCAACTCTATGCATGGCAGTGGTGGTGCCGGGGGAGGGGGATCGTCAATCCTCTCCTTGACTTCGATGATCAAGACCATGACGTTATTTCGATCGATTTCAATAAAAAATCAAAGTCATGACACCCCTACTAGCCAAAGAACAGCAAGCTAATTTTGAACTAACTGGACAATAGTACTCGTTCATTCATTCATTCATTCATTCATCTTTAAGTATTGGTGACATTAAGGAATTTTGTAGCAGATCATGTCTTACAGAGGCCTCATGCTGCCCCCTTCACTTTCATTCTATGGATTTAAGCTGATGGCGAGTAATGTAGCCTAAATATTGTCCAAAGGAGTCAGAGTGACACCAAAATTTTACCAGTAAGTTCACATACAAAATCCTAGAAATAAGGTCCAGGTTGAAAAAAAGAAAGTTATCCTTAAACTCTTAAAATCCACAAATATATCTAAATATTACACTCGGAGCTCTGCTGTCCCAACTTGACTTCACCCATGTTTAGGAATGCAGTCAGACATGCCAGCTCAACACAGACCGGTGTATCAGCTGGGGAAGAGGGGAGGAGATGGGAAGGAGAAGGCTGTTCGCTTGATGGTATGCTCTAATTAGATAATATGAAATACGTAGACAGTTGACAACATAGAATGATGAGCTGCTGTCTGATTCGACCGTTTTTTAACAAAGAAACAAAGCTGACCGCCCATGAACAGGGACTTTGATATTTGCGCTTGACATCCACATGGCCTCATCAGTGCACAACAGATCAGATCATAACCCCAAAACCCCAGAAAAGTAAAATTTGTTGTCATGGCACCTTTAAATGGACTAGAGGCAGGAATTAAAAAAAAAACTAACATGCATGTCCATTTTTTAAAATACTAATGGGTGATGAAGCACTAAATACCAAAAAGAGCGTTTCCACCCACGTCTCTCTGTTACCTTGAACAGGCTGTGTGCTGCAAAATGCGCTGCAATTCTGTGTCCAAAGTTCCCGCGCTGCCCTGCGGACGTGACGTCAAGCGACGCTACATCCGCAGTTTTGATACAGGAAGAAGACGGTTGCGGTAAATTCAAACACTGTAAGAGATTGTTATGGATTCTTCTGCCGTCAGCAAACGATCCAGATCAACTGAAAGACACTAAAAAGTGTAACTACGAAGAAAAAGGTTAGTAAACAACATTATAGCTTCAGTTTGTGCACGCTCCCGTGACGGCTTGGCTCGTGGTTGCAGTTACCTGAAGCAGCAGTCGCGGTAGTCATGAGTTTCGTTTCTTAATCTTGCCTCTAGTCCCTTTAAAGTACCAGAATGCACACAATGTGTGTGTGTGTGTGTGTGTGTGTGTGTGTGCGCGTGCATGTGCGGGTGTGTGTGTGTGGGTGTGTGTGTGTGTGTGTGTGTGTGTTTTTCAGTTCTAAACATAGTGTCTGTGTTGGTGAGTTTACATACATACACCAGCTTTTATTAAACACACAATAACATGATGTGTGGGAAATAAAATAGGCCTTCTGAGGATCATTGTAAACTATTAATATTTAAACAGGAAGTAGCCACTACTGCATTTCACACCTGGCGGACAAGGTGTGACTATAATATTAATGGCAATTGTAGCATAATGACAAATGCATTTCTGCCAACTGCTTTACTAGAACATACGACTTTGTCATGTTTCCAACCAGCTCTCACTGATTTTATGATAATGGTGGGATTAAATGTTTTTCACGCAAAGACAACAAATGCGTTGCATATTATCCATAATGTATAACTGGCAATGTGTCATATCAGTATGCTAATGGTAATTAAACATGGTGCTGTCACCACTCACACACACAACCACCAATTTGCAACATATTGCCAGAATGTCAGCCGTTCTATTTTGGGAAACAGATTGGGCATTGCTGCTTTAGGGCAGTCATATTTTTTTTTAATTTCAGCCAGACTATGTGAGGTAATTGTCTCTCCTGGTGAAATAAGTGACAGAGTGATGTTCCTGAATGTTCTGACAGCATTTCACCGAGGCTCCCAATCTATAAGATACCCTACATATCAGTTCAGAGCTAGTTGGTTGCAGGGTTCTGGTATGGTTACAGTTGCAGGACACATCATTGTGGCAAAGATTTTGCCTGAAGAATGGACATTATTGTGTTTTTTAAATGCCCAACCACAATGTTTTCTTAACTTTAGCCAACTGGTTTAGTTGTGAAGTAAGGTAGTAGTACAGATAAATAAGTTAAATTACACTCACCATTTCAGGCCTGTGTACACAAAGCAGACAGTCAGAAACATCTATAGTGTCAATGAGATTCTTTCTTGGCTTTTTAGTGTATAAATCATGCATAACACAATCCGGATAAATAATTTTGTGTTTGTGTAAATTGTAATCATGACTTACGTTTGTTTTATTTCAGACCAACTGCTGACATACTGTGGGAGAACCATGCGGTATAAATTCTTCAGCCCCACAACATAAAACTCAAGTCCGAAATGTGAATATTTAACATGAATATATGGACGATGCTACACAAATGAGGCTCCCTGATTAGTCTGCATTTGAACAGTAAGACTGTGCATCTCTGTGTTCTGGCAGCAGATGCATTAATGTCCTCATTGCCTCACAAGGACGCCGCGCCTGCTGTATATCATTACTGTTAACATCTGCATAAATCTAAATAAAGCTCTAATTTGATCTTTCAGCAACCAACAGGTCCAGAGTCAGCCATGACCTCTCCCTCTCCCTGGAGCCTGTATTCTGCTGCAGATTTACATAAATGAAGGATGATTGTGAATGTGTGAAAAATATGGAAATGAGCCAATTATGATTGATCAGCTGATTGATTGGTGTTGTCTCTGCTGGTACCACCTGCATGTGGAACTTTCTGTTTACACACAGGAAGACTTTTCCCTGGTAAAGGAGCAGCTTGTCACAGCAGATGTTGCAGATTCACAGGTGTGTCTATGGGCCATAGGTTAGCAACGCTTAAATGTGCCCAATGGAATTAAATACACGAGAGTGAGCCATTGCTTAAGGTTTTTTTTTTTTTTTTTTTTTTTTTTTTTATGAAAGGTCATCCTTTTAACCTGACTTACTCACAGTGTTACAAACTGAAAAAGGTTTTCTCTGTCCCACGATTTTATGTAGCCTGTGAAAAATTAATTATCAAGCGAAAAATTTAAAGAATTTCATTATACGCTACTATACAATACAATAAGTACAGTACAATACATTACTCTACAATACGATGCAATATGATGCGATACACTACGGTATGATTCACTACTCTATGATACAATATGTTATCATATGATATGCTACGATAAGTTACGATACAATACATACAATACAATATGTTGAAATCCTGTACATACACTACAATATGCTACTCTACAATACTATTCACTATGATACAATACGCTTCGATTTGATTGGCTACTCTACAATGATATGATACGCCATAATAAGTTGTGATATGATATATACATTTAAAGAATAAAATGGAAAAATAAATAAAATGGACATAGTATCCGGTTAAATCTAAATAGAGGAAACAGAAGCCAATTGGGTGTGTCCCACCATCTCCATCTTGCCGTGTCGTGTGTCATCACTCCCGGAAAATACTAAATTGGGCAATGCCGGGCAAATGATTTACAGCCAACGTATTCTGGGCTAAAGACAAACCTAATTAACTCGAAACTAACAGGAGCTAATGAAGATTAGCCTCCCAAGAGGCGGGATGAAGGTAAGGCATGTTTGGACTTGCTATTAGCTGACCAAAAACCACCATTTTGCTACTCTGCTCCAAACTGAGACCTTACAGGGAGCAAACAAGGAGCTAAGTCAAACAAAAGGATACACCCTTAATTGTGTGTAATTTCAATACTAAACAACAGCGAAACGGATGACTTATAAAAAAAATGTACACCCTCCCCCCTCAAACATGACACAAAGGTAAACTTGACCTGTTAAACCTAAAATGATTTTTTGAACCAGGCTGTAAACATGTTAATGGGCTTTATGCACAGTTCCAGT
The DNA here is from genome assembly GCA_023101725.1 of Atherinomorus stipes. Lineage (NCBI taxonomy): Eukaryota > Metazoa > Chordata > Actinopteri > Atheriniformes > Atherinidae > Atherinomorus > Atherinomorus stipes. Next base: position 173,788 of record JALJCO010004635.1, read on the forward strand.
ACTTCCTGAACTTAGTACAACACCTTTGTTTCCTGTCTTACATGATTGGATGAACTGATTAATCCAGGTGTGTCTGATCTCAGTAAATGGCCAGACACACCTGGATTAATCAGTTCATCCAATCATGTAAGACAGGAAACAAAGGTGCAGTACTAAGTTCAGGAAGTACTGGCTATGTGCATAAAGCCAATTTCTGCTGTGAAGTTGGCCTTTTTAACATGGGAGTCTATGGGGATTTGCTCTGTTTTAGAGCCAACCCCTTGCTGCCAAGTCAAGGGCCAACTTTTTTTTTTGGGGGGGGGGGGATTAATACCGGTGGTAACTCCTGTCACATGGCTTTGTAATAACTATGATATTACATGTATTGTATCATTAATAAAATGTAAAATGTATGTGTAATAGTATAATACTTTAATAATTTTATCTTCCATCCAGGCTAGACTGCACTAGCAACCTTAAAATCAGCTCTGCTTTATGATGTGTTCATGAACTGTGTAACAGACCCCCCACTAACAGCATCAGTGTTTATATGGCACATGATATGATAAATCATATTAATCATCATGTGACAGCTGAATGCTGTGAAGGCACATTACATTTCTGAACTTTATAACAGAATAGTCAAAAATAATCATCAATAAATGACTGAAACGTGGTGATTGAAAAACCCCACTGATGACAAAAAAAGGTTAATCTTTGTTTAAATTCCTAATGAAACCGTTTCATGCAGTGGAGTCGCGTTAAATATCCTTAAAGTTCACATCTCAGATAACATGCTGGAAAAAAACAGCCACAGCTGATCCATTTTAAGCTTCTACCGCGATGTGTATTCTCCATCTGCAGGAGGAAAAACTCCGGCTGCTCCTTGCTGGAGCGACTTGTTCCTCCTCCATCTCACTAAACTAAAATAGACCTGTAGACTTCCATAAACTGGTGTTGGTTCGTACACCGGAGATGACAATTTAAACCGGCCGGCGGCCACGAACAGGACAGAGAAACGAAACCTAAGATGCAGTTCACAGCTGTGCTGCGTTCATGACAGCCGGGAAAAAACGTGATCATCATCAGCCCAACAAGGATAAAACTATTAAAAGTACATGTGGGCTTCGATAGAAAGCCAATAATGAAATCAATTAAATCTACGATATTTTAGGGGGGGGGGTGTAAGAATGTTTCAGGGGCTCCAGTTCCTCTAAAACAGCCTAACAACATCTTTGTCCCTGGTAGAGTTTAAAAACACTGATATTAATGTCTGATTTTGAAGTGGTTAATGTGTTTTCTGACGTGAGCTCTGTCTGCAGTGCTGGAGCCTCACGTGAGGACGCAGGGATAGTAGCGAAGAAACTCAGACACACAGAGAGCAGCTATGATGCTGTCATGTTCACCAGGTAAACCAGGTCTGATAGGGGAGGGGGGCACCCTGTTTATGTAATGGTTGGAAACACTGAAATAGAACCAAACATGCTTTGTTTCACCTTTTTGAAGTTTATTACATTGTCTCACTGTGTCTGCGCGGGCCGGATATTTTGCTCTTGCGGGCCACATCCGGCCCGGGGGCGGCTGCCCTAGCGGATCAAGAAAGAATTACAATTGAAAAATCCACTTCCTGGTTTCACGCTTTTCCAGTGGAGTTTGCGTAGAATACAGTACGCTACTCTACAATATGATACGTACAATACAATATGCTACTCTACAATGCGCTACAATACGATACGTACGATACAATACCCTACTATACAATATGTTATGATATGATACGCTACGATAAGTTACGATACATACAATACAATACGCTACCTTTACTATATGATTTGTACAGTACAATATGCTACTCTACAATATATGTACAATACAATATTCTACTCTACAATATGCTAAAATATGATACATATAATACAATACACTACTCTACACTACAATGCAATACGTACAATACGCTACTCTACTATAAGATGCAATGTGATACAATACACTACAATATGATTTGTTACTCTACAATACGATATGCTATATGATACGCTACAAGATGCTACATTAGATATGCTACTCTACAAGGTGATCCACTACAGTACAATACACTATGATACAATGTGCTAGAATACGATACACTATTGTGATATGCTGCAATACAATACAACACGCTATGATACAAAACGCTATGATAGGCTCAATATGATACAGTACAATACAAAATGATACTCTACAATATAATGTGCTATGATATAATGCGCTATGATAAACAATAATACAACACTACAATACAATAGGTTACTCTACAATTTGATACACTATGATATGATACGCAACGACACCACACACTGTAATACCATACGGTACAATATGATATGCTACAATACAATACCATACGATACAATACCATATGATACAATACCTTACGAATTGTTACGATAGGATATACTATTCTATAATATGATATGCTATGATACGATCTACGACCATGCTCTACGATACAATAAAATACGCTTCTGTACAATATGAAACGCTATGATATTTTTCAAGTTGGATTTGGGTATTCAGGATGTACAGTCAGATGGCTCTTAAATGAAAGAACTATGAAGGATTTCTAGCAGCTAAGCTAACAGCTAATCCAAGCATGACTACATAAGAAAATGGTTCCTTTCTAAAGGAGCAGTTCAGTTGAACAATATATCGTAGATTTTTACACCACATCATGCCTGCATCATTATTTATTTTTTCCACTGTTTTCTTAGCTGAAGTATGTTCAGCCTGAAATTGAAGACGAATGGATGGACGGACGGACGGACGGACGGACGGACGGACGGACGGACGGACGGACGGATGGACGGACGGACGGACGGACGGACGGACGGACGGACGGACGGACGGACGGACGGACGGACGGACGGACGGACGGACGGACGGACGGATGGATGGATGGATGGATGGATGGATGGATGGAAGAACAGATTCATGGATGGATGGATGGATGGAAGGAAGGACAGATTCATGGATGGATGGAAGGACAAATTCATGGATGGATGGATGGAAGGACAGATGGGTGGATGGATGGATGGAGGGAAGGACAGATGGATAGACAGATGGACAGATGGATGGAAGGGCAGATTCGTGGATGAATGGACAGTTGGATGGATGGATGGATGGATGGATGGATGGAAGGAAGGATGGATGGATGGATGGATGGATGGATGGATGGATGGATGGATGGATGGATGGACAGATTCATAGATAGATGGATCCATGGATCACAGCAAATATGTTCAGGTTCAACACATGAATCTATGCACAGCAAGTAGGAGAGCATTTGGTCGAAATGCAGTCCAGATTGCTATCCTTGGTGTAGCACACAAGCTGATTTTCACTGAAGATGCAGCTTCAAAGCTGCATGAGTTGGCACAGCTTACTTTGACTTACTTTGATTCTGTGTTGCATTTGTTATAATTCAACGAGGGGTTGACCTGCTATGGCATCACGCTGGTATGTAGCTGCCACATCTTTCACAATCTGGCTGACATAACACCTACAGGGTAAAGATTGGGTTGGCTGTGGTAATGCAACAGAGATTTGGATTTCCAAAACCACACCGAACCGCCCAATCTGGACCCATTGGTGGAAATGGGGCCTTAGTACCAACGTGGCATGGTTTAACCATCACAGCTTACCTGAGTATTGTTGCTGACCATGTCCATCCCTTTATGACCACAGTATAGCATCTTCTGATGGCTACTTCCAGCAGGATAATGCTCCATGTCACAAAGCTCAGCTCCAACTGCTTTCCGGAACATGTCAATGAGTTCACTGTACTCCAAAGACCTCCACAGTCACCAGATCTCAATCCAACAGACCAGCGTTGGGATGTGATGGAACGGGAGATTCTGATCATGGATGTGCAGCAACTGTGTGATTCTATCATGTTGATATGGAGCAAAAAGGAATGTTTCTGATGCCTTGTTGGATCTATGAAACCAAGAATGAAGGCAGTTCTGGAGGAAAAAGGGGTCCAACCCAGTACAAGAAGGTGGACCTAATAAAGTGGGCAGTGAGTATAAGACACGTAGACGTAGAAGCTAAACTTCAGTCTCTCATTCTGATACAATCAATCTGCAGAGGCTTTTGATTCTTTCAAGGGCACAGCTGAACACGTGCTCCCACATAAACCCACCCAAACACACGACTGCATATATACAACGCATCTTTTAAACCTCTCTCTCTCACACACACACTGTACACACAGTGAACCTCTCTCTACCGTTCTGTCTTTCAGGCCACAGGAGGAGCTGGGTCAGAGTCTACTCCTGGCCTGACAGTGTAGGGAGGGCCACAGAGGTGAGTGGGAGTTGATTGAGTTTGCTCAGCTACAGCCCATGGGACTGCAGACAATATTACAGGACTCACACTCCCGCCCTCACACACACTCACACACACCTGAGGAGCAGCCAGCGACTACACACTCAATTTAATCAGGGCTTATGTCTATGGAAGTGAGCATATGTGACCTCCTCTGTTTCTGTGCCTTCCTCTCCACCTGCCTCTCTGTCTTCCTATCTGTCTATCAATGTACAACTCTGTCTTGTGGCTTCCTGCTCCCCTTTCTGTCTGACTGCCTGTCTTCTTTGATACCTCGCTCTGTTTCTATCACCATCTGTCCACTTTTAAGAAACAGACACCCACTTTTGCATGAGTCAAAATACAGAAGCAAAGCTTGATAGCTAGCAGATTTAATTTAGGGTTCTGTGTGTGATAGGATCAAGTTCTTTGATCTAAGACAACCCCCATAGGAGATAATGAAAGGTTTCCAAACTCAGCTCTAATAGAGAAGGTAAGTGACATAAGAAAGGTGTACAGCATCTCCAATTGTTTTAACCTGCAGTGCACAACTTTTGAAAGAAGTGAAACATTGGCACTAGCATTTAAAAGAGCTGTATCATGCTTTTCAAATGTTCCAAATGTCAAATACAGTCATATATAAGCTAAACATGTTTCCCTCGCCGCTATAGAAACTTATTTAGTGTTAAATATTTGTGTTTTATATCTAATTTCCAACACTGAAATAAAATGGCTGACAGCACTGAACCACCGAAGCTCTTGACCAATCTACAGTGTTGTATAAAGTACCCAAAAGTGATACTTGAGTAAAAGTAAAAGTACCTTACTGGAAAATGACTCAAGTAAAAGTGAAAGTCACCTGCTAGAATATTACTTGAGTAAAAGTAAAAAAGTAGCTAGTTTTTACTGTACTTAAGTATCAAAAGTAAAAAGTACAGTTAATAAAACGCAATAAGAAATTTGAGTTTAACATTTTCTTTATTTCTGTTTAATTTAGTTTATAGGTTTTAATTTGCAGAGTGTAAAGGAGTTTCAATACCTCCGTACATAAACCAAACCATATAGAAAAATACTGTACACACAAACATCCTCACAGACCTGCATGCATGCCTACCAACATTTATACCCACGTGCATTCAATATAAAATCATTCCTAATAAACTCTTGGTTCTCGGAGGGGATGCGAACAAACAAAACACTTGATTGGTTAAACTTTAACATGACTGCAGTGTGACAGCACTTGAACTGTCCATCCAGTCATTACTGAACCCTGAAAAACATTTTGTTCAACCTCAGAAGAAGTTGTTTCTCAAAATGGTGAGAACTCAGTCTCGCTCTTGGGCTGAAGACCAGACTAGCGATGCTAAACAGCCGTTCACATGCTGCTGAGGCAGGTAAAGGTGTGTTTAGCTTCAGAGACGGCTGCACAAGGCTGCTACTAGTCCCACTACAACAAAACAAAGATTGTCCAGTGGCTATAATGTTCCTTGTTATTTTGTAACGAGTAACTAAGATGCTCAGGTAAATGTAATGGAGTAAAAGTATTGATTTTTCTCTGAAAATGTAGTGAAGTAAAAGTAAAAGTCATCAGAAATAGAAGTAGTAAAGTAAAGTACAAATATGAAAAAATACTACTTAAGTAAAGTAATGAAGTATTTCTACTTAGTTACTATACAACACTGCCAATCTATATGTTTTACGCCCATTATGATGTTGCCCCAGAAGAGACACAGATTCTGAAGGGTAAAATTTGGTTTTAGCACCGGCTTCATCACTCACGTGGATTTTGTAACTATTGATGGATGATCGGACTAAAGGAATAAAATGGACCAGCCTGTTATGGAGCTGTATGTACTCGGCCTAGAGTCTGATATGGAATTTGAAGTACACATGGTACCATAGAGCTCCTGACAAGTAAGTAAATCATAGGCTAACAGTTAGCATTGAGCTGGGAGATGTTTTCACTCACCGGTGTTGTTGAGGTGTTTTTATGGTGAGAATTACATCAGGTTTCAGAAGTAATCCCTGAGAAAAAAACACTTTACTGCCCGAGATTCATGACGTTGTCTGGAGTGGAGTTCACAAAGTCAAGGGTTTTTCTGCTCCTGAAGATAAAATCTAACCACTTATGGCAAGTTTGTTCATTGTCCAGTACAACGAATAAACGACCACATTTTTACCAACTTGCCGTCATCAAGAGCTTCAAAAGAAAGAAAAAAAAAAGCTTTTCTTCTGAACTCTGGAGCAAACTTTTGTTACCTGACAGCTGTTTGTCTTTGAGGAAATCTTCCTGCAGGTTGTTTGTTTCTTCCTCAGAGTGTGTGGATAGGTTAGGATTCTCCTTTAAGTTTCTCTTGAACAAAGAGGGCATCGTGCTACGATGCTGCGCATGCGTATTTGTCACTTCATGATTGGCGCCCCCTGACTACATACACCGGTGGTCAGTCAGTCGATTAAGGGAGCTAGAGCTTGGCCTCAATATTCATATTACACAGATATTCACAAATGAAGAAAAAAAACTACTTAAATTAAGTATTTTATGAGGAAATGATAGAGTAAAATGCTTAAAAGCTCTTAAAAGTTGATTTTTCATGATAGGGCTCCTTTAATATGAACAAAAATCAAGATTTCTGCAGGGGGTCTTTTGTGTGTGTGTTTTAATCACCCTGGATGCAAATCTGCAGCAATTGCAGCATTGCAACTTTGTCAATGGAGGAAAGGAAAGGAAAGGAAAGGAAAGGAAAGGAAAGGAAAGGAAAGGAAAGGAAAGGAAAGGAAAGGAAAGGAAAGGAAAGGAAAGGAAAGTTAAGTTCTGGGCGTGGGGGGGCCCATTTTCTCTCATCTTGTCCTGGGCCCAGGCGAGACTGACAGCGGGTCTGAGGCCAATAATGTTGTGTATCTCTAAATAAAAGTACTTGGTAAGTTTGTGTATGTACAGTCGGAGAGCGGAGCGAGTAGGTGCATGTGTGTGTGTGTGTGTGTGTGTGGGGGGGGGGGGGGGGGGGGGTGCATGTGGGTGTTGGGGTATGTGTGTGAGGAGTGAGTGTGGTGGTGGTGTAGGGGGGTGGTAGCAGTGGTGGCGCCCTGGTGTCAGGTGTGTGGGGAAGGGACGTCGGGGTGGGGGCTGGCCTGTCCTGGGGGGGTGTCGTCTGGGGGGTCTGGTCCTCCTGGGTTGCGGTTGGGCCGCCTGGGCCGGGTGGGGAGTGGCTGCTCCTGGGCGCTTGGGCGCTTGGGCCCGGGCCCGGCGCTGTCCTTGACCCGGGGGAGGCCGGCGCCCGGTGGGGTCGGCGGCTGCCGGTCTTGGTCCGCTGGGGCCTGGACCCCGGGACCGCAGGGGGCTCCGGCTGGGACCTTGGAATGTTGTTTAGGGGTTTCTGTACAGATGCACCAGTGAACTATGTAAGTGGGTTCATACTTTCTCTCCTCTCTCTCTCTCTCTCTCCTCCTCTTTCTCAGTCCTTTCTTTCTGTTCCACTAACTTTCATTTCTCCCTTGTCAAGCCCAGCAGTATGGTATGGAATGCTGTTATAAACAAATGTTTAATTAAAGAAATAAAATGAATAAACAGGATATCAACGGGAGCCTTGTGTTCATAAAGCTCCCCTTGGCAAAGCAAAACTGTTCAACACAATAAAGCAATCGGATCTCCATTCTGTTTGCTATGATGCTGGACAGGACAAGTAAAAAAAGAGAGAAAAAAAGAAAAAAAAAGTACTTGGTTAATGGTAGCTTGTGACAGCTTGTGGTTGTACACATTTTTGGTTAAACATTTACTATACGCCTACTGTTGCATTACAAAAAATACTTGATTTAAAGTACTCAGTTAAGTTTACACTTTTTAAAATACCTTGCTAAAGATTTGGCATTAAAACTATTTACTGTATATGGTTCAAAAATCAAAGTAATCTGTTAAAGTTAAGAAATTACTAAAGGGACATCATGTAAATTTTGGCCACTAGGGTCACTAAATCTGCAAAACCCCATAACTTCCTACAGGCCACCAAATTGTTGCAAAATTAAAGGTTAAAGATGGAACACGGAGAGACCAGCGACATCACGTGTCTAAGTTGTAGTTGCAACGGCAGAAAAACAACTCCAGCCACTTGGTTGCCAGGCTCACTGCTGATAGACAACTGACCAACAGTCTTCAGCATGTCCAACAAGTAACACAGAGGAGTTTATAACTGACAGCTAACGTTACCCATGTCAGCAAACAAGTTAGCTTACTGATCCAGGAGAAAAGTCACCATTTCCACGTTTTGATGTCATGGAAAACGTTTATGTGAGTCTATCTGCTGTAGTCTTCACCTAAATTTACTCGAGTTTTTGCTTTTCTCATGACACTCATCTTCAGAGACAGATAACAATAACTCCGGGGCTCTGAAGCAGCTGCTTGACTTGCCGACTCCACTGTTCCCCCTGTGCCAGCCTAACTGTGCCCAACATACTGTTGCCACACATAGATTGTATTTAGCCCCGTTTCCACCCGCGGGTCTGGGTCGGGTCAGGTCGGGCCAGGCCGGATTGGGTGGGTTTTGGTACGGATGTGTTGATTTCACGCTGCGTCCCCACAGCAACCTGTACCTTTACTCTGGAGGCGCTGGACAGCGCTGCTACGTGATCGCGTGACATCATCGCTGTGCAACGCTGTTTAACCAAAACACTGCGCCACACATGACAGAAACAAAAAAGAAGTCACCCCAGCTTTGTTTTTACGCTTGGTCACGCGGGAAGTGGGATTTTTCAACAAATCAATGTATTGTTTTGTATTAGCTCCACCTCTTTGGTCCGGATCGGTTAGATCAGTACCCCTACCGAAGGGTGCCAAAAAAGTAGGCCGGATTGGGTCGGATATAAGGGTACCCATCCACGTTTTTATCTGTGGAGACGCAAAAAAACGTGGACCGATCCGGCCCGACCCGACCCAGACCCGCTGGTGGAAACGGGGCTTTTGACAACCCGCAATGGCGGCGTGTATTGGCTTATACTGTAGATGTAACATAATGCCATTGTCAAACCCGTTAACATTTATTCTATATTTGAAGAGTTCATTTGCAAAAACAGACAAACACCATTGTGGAAAAACGGAGTTAACTGGTTTTCTCCGCTGTTGGGTACAAACCTCCTATCTCCATTATATATCATTAAAACCTTCGACTTCACGTGAGCTTGATTTGGTGAAAATATTCAAAAAGTAAATGAAGAGTTTATTTGCAAAAGCAGTTAACTGTTTTTCTAAATGGTGTTTGTTTTTGCAAATGAACTGTTTTTTATTTTCAGGCTAAATATAATTTTTTAAAGAAATGCTGTACTTTCATTCTGCAACCCTCCAAATGACTCATGGAGGGGTTTTTTTTCTTTCTAATATAGCTTTTAATAAAAATGTTCCATATTCAACCTCTAAATTGTCTCTATCCGTGTTTTGGAATCGTGTTTGCGGACCACTTTGATCAGCTGATAGCGAAGTCATGGAGCCATATAGCAAAGCACCTCAGGTCACATGATCCAATGAGAGACAGATCCGCTCATGCAAAGTTACAGTGTCTGGTTTTTGAGGAGGACAGCCACCTCGGAGCAACAACATGCATCAAACGCTGTATATCGACCCCAGAAATCATCTATTGTTACGTACATTAGGCTAATGTTTGAGTCAAAAGTTACACGGTGTCCCTTTAAATTTCTTTACTTTATCAAGGTTAAGAAAACATCATGACAGTGAAGAGCAGAATCAATATCACAGCTTTTCTAAAGTAATGTTTACAGTACGTATCTCTTTTGACCCACATTCTTTTATTTTATTTTTAGCAATGATAAATAAATAATTATTTTATAGGTGACAAAGGTAGCTCTAAGTCTTAGATTTAGATGCCAGTTTTAGGTTTTGTTCACTGTTGCTCTGACTGTGGAGGCATAAAATGGAATATCATAACAAATGTGTAATCACTGATGGTATTTTTCTGAGAAAAAAAAAGTGTGAATCACTCCATAAGTATGTATGAGTGTTAATAAACATCTCTCAGGGCTGTACAGTGCGAGCGTTTTACTCCCATATGCGCCCAAAAATAGATTGGTGCGTGTAGAAGAAAAAAAATAGGAGCTCGCGTGTGAGTACAGATTTCACTCCTCTAATTTACACCTTGCTCCTAAAATAAGTCAGGATTGATTTAAAGTGGAAATTAAATTGCCAACCAAACTAAATTGATTAATATGGCAGTTGAAAAACTCACGAAAATATGAGCATGTAAGAGAAACACTTAGCGAAATGTTATGTTTTTATGGTCAGGACGCAGCTACGTGGCAGCTTTGAAGTCCCCAGGTTGCGCTTCAGCTCCACATTGAACCATCGGTATCACCAGCTACACAACAACTAACAAGCCGTAACACAATTTAGAAGATGGACGATGAAAGGCGAAGCTGGAACGCCAGTCCAGCATCCAGATCCTGTTGCAGATGCTTTCCAGCCTGTAGGCCGCGTGACAAGAAAGGAAGCCGGGGCTGATCTGTAGCCGAGTGGGTTGGCTGCACCTGCAGGGAGCGGCTGCTGGAGGCTGTCTGCTGTCAGGAGGTCCACGTGGACCTGGTCATGCGTGGAGAATTTTGTATAACAATTTGGATTACACATGTGGATTTCTGTACCGGGAGGTGGATGTTTTGGAGGCAGCATGCCGTTTGACGCTGGAGCGTAAACAGCAGGTAGGCTAAATGTTAGCCAAGCTAACATTATCAATTGCCAGTGATTTCATATAAAATAAAATAAATGGTTTAGGGAAGCAGGGATACGATGGGAAAGATGCACAGCATCCAGGCTGCAGAATGGTGAGGGAGAGTGCAGTGTTTGGTATAACGGGACCTGCCGCTGATTACGAGGAGTCCTGGTTAGAAACAGTTTATGATGGTCATTTCAGAGAAACCTGAAGCAGATGTGTTCTTTTCATCATCGGACTGTAGCGAAGGGATTTATGAGTGTTGCCGATTGAGGTGTGTCTAATAACAGGCTTAAAGAGGGACGGTGTTGGAGAATTACGCAGTGATGTTCATCAGTTAGGGGAGCTCAGCTTAGTGACATTAAAACAGAGCAGCTTCAGGCTTTAGTCTGCGGGCCTCTAGTTTACCAGACTCCAAGTCTTCTGATCATTTTCCTCATTTTCTCTATAAAAGGTTCACACATAATCTGGAGTCAGGGGTTCCCTCTTTAGAGCCGCCAGCAGCAGCAGGACCGGTTTCTGGTTCAGCTGAAAGTTGTGGAGATGAACTGCTCTGTCTTCAGCATGAACTTTGGAAAACTTGTATTCAGACCAGGAGGAATCCAGCAGTAGTTCCCTTTTGTCCGTTCTCCTTTGGCTCACCAGTCTCCATGACTCAGCTGTTGTCTTTCTATGTGGACCGGACCAGAGGACTCTCATTCAGGACCCCAGCAGCAACCAAACCGGTGACGTCAAAGCTTAGCTTTGCAGGTGTCTTTTGGGGCTTTAAATGATGATGATGATAATAATAATAATTGATTATTATTATTATTATTATTATTATTATTATTATTATATTAATAATATATATGGGAGATTTTCTGATTGAAAGCGATGTTTGGTTACAGCTACAATCCATGCCATTAACGTCTCTAACATCGTTGGCATGGCTCTTGCAGCTTTTCTTCCATGTAGTGAAACCAGTCATTAGTCTCTGGGTTTTTATGAGAACCTTTGCAGTCATGAGAACAGTTATGGTGGTTCACAACAAGGCAACTTCTCGCCATATTGCTGTTTAACAAAGATTAAATGAAGAAGTTACCTGCTGCTGACAGTTAAGTATCTGCAGATGAATAATCAGGGAGCAGGTGTTATCGCCCCCTACAGTCACAGATTTTCATGGGTCACAGGTTTTGCTGTAACACCGGTTTTGTGCCCTTTTTAACAAAAATGCATAATGTAAAATCAACATCCATACCAAAGCCCACCGGACCCAGACCAACCCCACCCAGACAAACTCCTGCTGTGGACCGCTGAGTGGACAGCCAAGTGTGCTAGGTGACTGGACTAGGGCTGAACGATATGGAAAAAATTTCATATCTTGATATTCATGCCAGACATCTCAATATCGATACGATACAATATGAATACAGGTTCGTTAAAAACCAAGCACTTTTGTGGAAAATGCAGTTTTGTTTGTGACTTCCAGAGCTTTACATGCAGGACAAGCGCAGAGGAAATCTATATATTTTATGTAGTTGCTTTTTCAATATTAATATCTTGAATGTTCATATCTCAATATAGATACGATAACGGTATATCTTTCAGCCCTAGACTGGACAACAAAAAACTGTGGGAACAGGAAGTTCTCTGTATTTAAAACTGTTTCTCGGTGTGATGCATCATTGGGCCTATTGCCTGGGCTAATGTTAATTATTATTATTAAAATGTGCTATTTAAGAAAATTCATAGTGCTCCTTAATTTTTTTCTGTGCTCCTAGTGAAAAAGCTAAGCGTACAGCCCTGTCTCAGGGAATAAAATCACAAAATTCAGACCACTTTTTAATCTCCCTCCTCTGCTGTCTCTCTTCCTCTCTATCACGTCTTTCTTAAATCCCTTCCCTTGTTTTTTCCTCATCTCTGATTACATCCTCCCACCTCTCCTGTACTTATTACCACAGCATTCCTTCTTTCTCCATGAATCTTCTATCAGTTTTACTTTTTAATGACAGAAGCTGAACACGGCGATAAAAAAGCTTTGAAGAGGAGAGAAGATCAGAGGCTCCGATTTGTGTGGCTTTTGGTGTGTTGGCTAAACTTGTAATTGTCATCACTTCACCATGAAGAAAGTTACTGGATTATCATCCAAGATGTAACATGGTGTTGGTTAGGTGATGTTTGTGTGCAGATCCCGTCTCTTATGAAACATATTAAACGTTTGTATTTTACTGTCACAAGTTGTTTTTTGATCAAATAACAAACTTATCTTATTTCTTGAACAACATATTTAAAAAAAACATCTGAAATAATTTACAGTGAAGTGAAGACCCTCTTTTTATTAAACAAGTGCATTATTTAAAAGTCTGTGATGGTTTTTAGGTTTTGATTGTTCCAGTTTTGACTCCCACAGCAGTGACTGCGCTAACTGGAACCAGTAAGAAAGGTCCAGTCCCTCCCCACTATGGATTTTTTTTTTCTCAGCTAGAATCCAAAACCAGTTTTAGAATAATTTACCTTACTTACAAACCTCAACAACCATTCTCCTTTAGAGATATTAGAGATTATTGTTCCATATTTTCCTGGCTGGGTTTTCATGGACCCTCCAGTCTCCACTTTCATCTGTGGATCACACTTTGGGTTCAGAATCCAAATACTCTCTACTTTTAAGATGTCAAACCTTTACTTTTTGATGAGACTGACAGCTCAATCTCCCGTTCCACCACATCCCAAAGCTGCTCCGTCAGATTGAGATCTGGTGACTGTGGAGGCCGTTGGAGGACAGTGAACTCATCGTCATGTTCCAGAAAGCAGTTGGAGATGATGTGAGCTTTGTGACATGGAGCATTATCCTGCTGGAAGTAGCCATCAGAAGATGCATGGTCAGCAACAATACTCAGGTAGGCTTTGGTGGCACTAAGTAGGGGTGTCAACATCTACGTGTGTAAACAGGTACACAGACAACAAATCATAACCGTTTAGAAAAATCAACAACCGTATACCCGTCGTTTTTTCCCTCCTCCCCTCCTCTTTCATTTCTCACCAACACTGTATTTTTAGGGGGGGTAATGTTGTCTGAAAGCTTTAGATAATAACTAACTATCCGCATACATAATAGATGCCTGGGGCACAATGTATCATCGATATTTTTATACAGTCTATAAATGCAGCCACCGCCTGTTGCGTCACATCAAGTTGACGCAGTGGCGGCAAACAGCAGCAGAGCACCTGCGCTGCTTTGTGGTGCTGTAGCAACTGAATGACAACAAGACAGGAGTCCCAGATATTTCTTTCTACGGATTAGCGAATGAGAACATCGTCAGTGATGCTTTTAGCGATCAGGAGAGCTAAGAGGCCGACTGCGTCTGTGCAGTGTAAACGTCAGCTAAAGCCAACCCAGTTAGCTTTAGCTGTTGCTAACTGGGTTGGATGTACAATTTTTTCCCCAACAAATTAAGTTATGATTGTGGATCTGATCAGACACTTACTGTAACAACTGCATGTGTTTAGCAGAAGATCTAGCCACTCGTGTTGGCCGCTGTTTACAAAAGTTGATCACCAGAACATGACTTACTTACTCAGCTAAAACATTTCCATATTTTCAGGTCAGCCCAACCAGCCGTGAAACATCGATAGGCATCCCTGCTTGTGAAAGCTTTCTTTCTCCCGTGTATGAAGACGGGTTATTATGTATCTGACAGATGTAGGAAAAATCCGGTCAGCCGATGTAGCTGTTTGAAAACTTCTGCAGGGACTCATTTGGATCCACCAAATGAAAGAGATTTTTTCAGTTGAATCATTTCAGTTTTCGGGGATTAAAATAATAAATATCCATAACCTTACTTTGGCTCTACTATTCTGCTCTGAGTTCAATATGACCACGGCGGTACGGTTGGATGCGTCGGTGACGTCACTCTGCATCTTAAAGATCATTAATCTCTGACGTGTAACCGTGTACATGACGGTTAATAGTCCCAATTACACATGTAGAAAAAATTGTAAGTGTTGACACCCTTAGTACTAAGGCCCCATTTCCACCGACGGGTCCAGGTCGGGCAGTTCGGTGCGGTTTTGGTTTGGTAAATCCAAATCTCTTTTGCATTACCACAGTCGACCGTATCCTTACCCTGTACTGTAGGTGTTATGTTAGCCAGATTGTGAAAGATGTGGCGGCTACATACCAGCGTGATGTCATAGCAGCTCAACCCTTCCTTGAATTATAACAACAAATGCAACACAGAATCAAAGGAGGGAAATGTGGAAATTCAGCAGTTTATGTTCTTTCTTTGGCTTTGAACAACAACAAAAATCCACCATACACGATTCTGCTTTGTTCTGAGCTGAGCAGGAAACGATGACTCTTTGACCAATCAACGGTTTGCAGCGTGTCAAGCTCCACCATTTTGCATCTGATAGTAAGATTGGGATGGCAACAGAAGAGTGCTTAGAAAGAGGGATGGTTCAGGTCAGATATCCTGGTAGCCTTCCCAGCGCTGCATGTGGAAATGCAAATTAAATGTGAACCAACTGGACCTGTTGGGTGAAACAGGGTGGGACAAAAGTGGGCCAAGAAAATCTCCCCCACACCATTATACTGACAGCGCCTGAAGCCTTGATCCAAGGCAGGATGGATCCATGCTTTCATGATGTTTCCACCAAATTCTGAGCCTACATCTGAATGTGGAGCTGAAATGGAGACTCAACGCACCCAGTGTGGTCTTCTGCTGCTGCAGCCCATCTGCTTCAAGGTTGGACGTGTTGTGTGTTCAGAGATGTTATCCTGCATACCTTGGTTGAAACCAGTGCTGATCTGACTTCCTTTTGCCTTTCTATCATCTCCAACCAGTCTGTCCATTCTCCTCTGACCTCTGACATCAACCGGACATTCTGGTCCAGACAACTGCTGTTCACTGAATATTTTATCTTCTTCAGACCATTCTCTGAAAAAAACCCTAGAGATGGCTGTGTGTGAAAATCCCAGTAAATACTCAGACCAACAGCCATGCCACGTTAAAAGTCACTTAAATCCCTTTTCGTCTTCCTCATTCTTAACTTCAGCAAGTCATCCAAACCACATCTACATGATTAGATGTGTTGAGTTGCTGCCATGTGATTGGCTGATCAGATATCTGTGTTACCAGCAGCTGTACAGGAGCTGATGACGCTTTCAGCTTTTTCTATACATCTTTTCAAATATCCGGAAAAGAAAACCCATCACTTTTAACCGTGAAACTGTCTTTTCCCCTCACCTTCTCCAGAGTGAAGCTGAGCGTTGGCAGACTCTCCTCTCGGTGCCCATCCCTTCAGGAATAGTATTGGCTTTCACCTTCATCACACACACACCCCCTCCAACTCCAAAACTGTGCAGTAACAGTCACCTTTTCTCTCACCCCCTCTTTGCCTCTCCCAACCTGCCAACCCTAACCTCCCTTCCTCTCACACACACTCTTCCTCTTTCGCTCCATCTAAAGGTGAATGTTAGCGGTCACCGTCGGCAGATTTGCCCAGAAAATTGAATCAGCCAGCAGGTTGGGGGCCAGGAAGGCGCAAGTGCCAAGCTCTCTGCTGATTTAATTCTGTGTGTGTGTGTGTGTGTGTGTCCACATCTATACGTATGTGGCTACGTGTCTGTACTACATATGCAGCATTGTGTACATATGTTTCTGTCCAGCTGTCGGAGCTGAGTCTCAGTTAACTCTTCCATTGCTGGTCCAGCTGAAATGTTTTTCTTGCAGTGTGAAAAACCTTCTGCAGGGACAAAAACAGACTGGCATCATGTCCATCCCAGTGTTGAGTCAGAGCTGTTTTTCTCCCGAACAAAACACCAAAATAACCTTGTGTTTCTATGACTGAGGTGTATTTTTGTTTTGAACAGAATTTACTTCACCCACAATCTGTGAGACAGTTCAAGAAGCATCTTTTATGTGTTTCTGCTCATTTTACTGCTACAGTCTCTGCTTCACTCCTAATAACTGACCATTGATTAAATAAATCTTCTCCCCAAAACATCAACTGTCTGCTCATCTCTAAGCAGCCACAAGGTCCGGGTGTTTCAAGGTTTTGGCCTCCCAACAGAAAATTATGTGTCCTCTCATTTATCAGAGGCTTTATATGGACAGCACCGACTTCTCTCCTCAATTAAGACATGTTAGGCTCAAGGACCTCTGCATGTTGTGAGGTGTGATGAAAGAGGACCCAAATGCAGAGTTCACAGGAAAGTGTGAGGCAGAAGCTGAAACTGAAGGTTTTATCTGAGGCAAAAACACTGCTAAATTCAGGGAGCTTCGACAGCTACACTGTAAATTGTATTTCGGTATTGTTGTCCTAATGTATTATTTTATTTCACATTACAGTAACAACCTACTGGTATTTTATTGTTTTAAATGAAAAAATACCCAATCAAACACATCTTAAACATACAAAAAGTGTTCCAATTAATTCAAAATTTTAAGGCAGTCCTTTAACTCATATTTAGGTTGAACATTTTACGGTGTAGCAACTGAAAACTTGGGACATTTGTGTTGTTTGTTCACATAGAAATGCAGTTTAGAGCAATGAAAATAAACTTTTATCAGTAAACCTGGAAGGATGAACTCTGTTGGATTTTCTGACTGTTCCTTTTACAGCAGTTCCAGAGACGTTGGGAAGTTGTGTAAAATGTCAATGAAAATAGAATCCAATTATTTCCATATCTCAACTCATATTTTATTCCGAGTAGAACATAAACAACATATTAAATGATGAAACTGAGACATTTTACCATTTCATGAGAAATATGGGCTGATTGAGAATCTGATTGCGGCGACACATCTGTAAAAAGTTGGAACGGGAGCAACAAAAGGCTGGAAAAGTAGCAGGTACATATTAGAAACAACTGGTGGAGCAAAAGAAAAGAGAGAGCAAACAGAAGACAAAAAGAGGCTGAAAGGAAAAAAAAAAAAAGGATACACAAGACTGAGAGCAACAGCATCAGTTGTTTAGACTCAACAGGAAAAAACAGCTGTGGAGACAGAAAAAAAGCTGCAGCATCCCCAAGAAAAACAAAGCTGAGCATCATCAGGAGCATCATTAGTAGACAAGCTTGGAAATAAAAAATAATGAACACAACAAAAACAATTGCAACACAAAGAAAACAACTAAGAGAACTGTAGTGATTCATGCCAACAGTGACTGTATCAGCAGGTTTGTAAATGTGGGGGCAAAATATCAGGCATGAAGTGAGCAGTAATAAGTATGATCATGCAAATGTGGCCAGGCCTCCACTAAGATCAGAGCCAGACCATGAGGGCATGAGGCAGGGGGCCCACACATTACCGAGGAGGATCAGGCCCATGGATGGCCACCCAGTGCAGATCAGCACCCACATTAAACTGTGGAACAATTTATTGAGAAATGTTCTCTTGAAAATGAAGATCCACCATCTACTATGAATAATATTTTTTTAAAAATCAGATAATCAGGAGGAATCTCTGTGTGCAGGAGACACCACTGGATGCTGGTGATCAGCATTAAAAGCTGACATGATTCTCTGTTGGAATCACTGCAGGACGACTTCCAGAAATCACTGCTAAATCCACGAATGCAGCTTAAAACTTTATCACGCAAAGAAGAAGCCGTATGTGAACAGGATCCAGAAACACCACCATCTGTCTTCTCTGGACCCAAAGCTCATTTAAAATCCTCTGAGGAAAAGTGGAAAACTGTTCTGTGGTTAGATGGATGAAGATGTGAGGATGTTTCTGCGAAGCATGGAGGCCGTGTCCTGCAGACTAAAGAGGAGAAGGAGCATCCAGCTTTTTATCAGTGGACAGTTGAAAAGCTGCGTCTCTGATTGGATGGGGTTGCATTAGTGTCTATGGCGACAGCAGCTTCCACATCTGTGAACCTCCATCAATGCTGGAAAGTTTGGTTTTAGAGCAACATCTGCTCCCATCCAGACAACGTCTCTTCCAGCCTTGCAGGTTTCAGTAAGACAATGCTGAACCATCACAACAGCATGGCTGAAAACAGGAGAAGAGTCCAGCTGCTGAACTGGTCTGCCTGCAGTCCAGACCTTTCACCAATAGAAAGCATTTGGAGCATCATGAAAGCAGAAATCCAGCAACCAAGGTCCAGGACTGTTGAGCAGCTAGAATCCTACATCAGACTAGAAAGGAACAGCATTCCTCTCCTAAAACTCCAGCAACTGCTCTCCTCATTTCCCAGATGTTTACAGACAGATGTTAAAAGAAGAGGGGATGCTACAGAATGGTAAACTGCATTTTACTGACAGGTTGTTCGGCCTGCGCAAAAACTCAATTGAATGAATTAATTAGCATTTTTTGTTGCAGGCCATTTAAAAAAATAAGTATTTGGGCATTTTTGGCTCCCCGGAGCTTCCATAGAATTAGTTTCACATTGCAGTATGGCAAGCAACAACATAGCACACACAAAACAGCAACAGCAAGCGACAACATGGCTACCGGTGAGAGCACAAAGTGTGACTAAAAGCACAGCTGGGACTTTTATCCCTAGAGGGTGTTCATTTACTTATTATTCATCCCAGAAATGGGGGTTACATTTATTCTTGTTTTTGATCAATTAAAAGCAAAATATGTTTTAAGTTTTCTGCAATTTGTCCTTATTGCTTTCCTTAATAAGTAGGGGGGAATCGAGGGAAAAAAAATGTAAAATTAATTTTTTTTTAAAAATTGGAAATTTTATTTTTAGGCCATATTGCCCAGCCCTACGTGTTGTCATCATCGGAATCATCAGATTCACAATCAACTCATCTTTTCCATGAAATGAGAAAATATGTTGTTTCTGTTCTACTGGGAGTAAAATTTGGGCTGATGAGATTTATAAATTATTTCATCCTGTTTTTATTTATATTTTCATGTCCTAACTTTTTTGGAGTTGGGGTTGTAAAGAAGAATCGATGTGAAGAGGATGGGACTGACATCCAACGTGCAATTTACGGCAGCTGTTGTGTTGGGGCCAGAAGAAGAAAAGTGTCAGGAAAAAGATTAACACTTGTGCTTCTCTGGCTTCCAGCGCTTTGAATACTTACTTTTAACACTTTTTCCTTGTTTTTGTTTCCTGTGTTAAATAGAGATAATTTATTCTTCTAAGAAATATACATCATGTCATTGCTTTCTTTCTTGTCAACATACTGAAAATGAATAAATCTATACGGATCATAAATTATCTGGTAAAATATTACACCATGTTCATCAACTGATACTTGGGATAACTGTAAAAACATACTAGAAACACATGGAAGAGAGAGGAAGGACTGAAAGACTTTTTATGTTCTAAAGACAGAGAAAGGGTGTGAATCTGCCGTAAACAGGCAGACAGACAGGTGTCAGCAGTTGGAGACAATATCCAGATGAGGATGTGACAAGAGATAGAAAGACAGCGAGGAAGAAAGATAAGGAATGATACCTCTGGCCGTCAGGAGGAGCAAAACAAACAGTGGGTTTCCTGTCGCTAAGGGGCCTGGTTCAGCCAGACAGACATGAAATTAGACCCTCCACTGCTTAGTTCAAAGCAGCACAACACTGTCACATCGTCAACTATGAACCTCCGCTGCGTTTGTTGGAAGAAAATGACTTCTTTCTGCTTTTTTCTCTCACTTCCACAATTTCTCATCTGAAACTTTCCTTTTACTCTCTGATTCCTCCATCTGTCCTCTATCTTCTCATTGCTTTCAACCCCTTCCTTCCCTCTACCTTGCGTACATTTATCCTCTTTTATCCTGTCTGTGCACCACCCTACATCATCCCTACAAGCCACCCTCCCATTGATTGCACTGCCCTCTTCACCCCATCTCTCTCATTCATAATTGAACAGCATTAACTGCCGCTGAGGCCGAGCACTGGTTTAATTAGCTGACCAGCCTGCAGAGACTTTGCCTCTTCTCTTACTGCTGCAAAACATACATTACCCTGCAGCTCCGAACATTCAAAATACAGAGAACTGCTGCTGAGTGTCTGGGCTGGGAAGTCATTTATTGGAGGTAGTGGACAAAAACTCCATAATGACCTTTCAGCATATTGTAGTTCAAGTTGTCTGAGGGGGAGGCTGGACTTTTTCTCCTCTGGACTGTTTTTACAGGCTTTAAAAATCCACCTGCTGCCACCAGATTTTGGCCAATAACTGGCCTTTAAAAACAAAAAGACAATATCCCCATAGAGTTTGGGAACAAGAAGACATACTCCAGTTCTTTTCAGTGGTCGATGGACATGAAGCCTCGCCATCTCTCTTTCTCTGTTCTAGTAGCTTCATTGTTTTTGGCACTGATATGCAGATATTCAACTCTGATGTGCAGTCTAAAGGCTACAGTATACTTCTCCAGCTGCGTAATACATTATCCAACTGCATAAACACGGAGACACCTCGAGCCTTCATAGTTCTCCGTCATGGTGCCAGATATGCAGTGCAATTTCCCGCCCGATCAGTAGCGGTTACTACGCAAGATGGGCCTAATCCTATGATGCCAATGGTCGGTAACCTCAGTGGTTATTTTGTTTCTGCAATGATGCCCGAGAGAGAAAGACTGTTGTTGCTGCAGCAGCTGAATAACATTGATACAGAGATACTTTTGATGCAGAAATGGAGACAATGGAGAGATTTTGGTATTTCCTCACTTCTTCGGCCAAACGTTCTTTGGTTGGATTCATATCTGGGTCTTTGTAGGCTAAATTATGGGCTAGCCGGTCTTTTAAAGATGGCGCTGCCAGTGTTCATGTTGTGATAGACCAATCACAGCCCTTGCCATCTCGGTTGTCCCTTGACGGAGTGACGGACACTTAGAAAATATTTTGTGCAGCCGAAGACAACGGAGAGGCTCTTTGACAGGCTCTCCATTGACATAGATGGCTCTCAGTAACCGATGATCAAATAAACAAACCTACATTGGAAAGGAGAGTGGAAGATATGTCAATGAAAGCACTCAGAGCAAGAACTAAGGGCTACACTGAGTCCCTACTGAAGCGTGAAATGGTGCTTACAGCACAATTATCCTTTATGATCTTTGAGTTCACCTCACCACTCTCCAGATACCTTCAGACCAGCAACATGGATCTCATCACCACTCATAGGATTGTAATTGGGGCCCTAGACAGCCTTAAAACATGCACAAGGGACATGGATGGTGTCACACAAGCAGCAAATGTGGGCCTGGCCTTAACCAATCTGGTGCTCGAGGCAAGATTTTAGGTGGCGCCCCCATGCATCGCAGTACAGTACTTGCACTTCAAGTGTACATATACTCACAAGAAACTTATTAGCTTTGTCTTGAACATTCTTTTATTTAAAGAAAACAATTTTCACATTCAAAATACTTAAAAACACATTGTTGACCGCGATTTCTGCCGCCCCCTGGTGGCAGGCGCCCTTAGCATTTGCCTATACTGCCTAAGCCAGGAGTGCCCGAATCTGGTCCTCGAGAGCTACTATCCTGCCCATTTTGGTTGCATCCCTTCTCCAACACACCTGAATCAAATAAATGGCTCGTTAGCCGGCCTCTGCAGAGCTGCATGACGTGCATGAGGAAATTAGCCATTTGATTCAGGTGTGTTGGAGAGGGTATGTTCTAAGAATTGCAGGATAGTAGCTCTCGAGGACTGGACTTGGGCACCCCTGGCCTAAGCGATGGGCTGGCCCTGAGCAAATGTATTTGCTGAGTGGACAAACAAGAAACTGGAGAAGAGCCGTTCCAAAGAGATGGTTCAGATGGCTCTACCTGAAATAAAGATCAGAAAGAGAAAGACCACACCTGGTGAGGATGCAGCAGAACAGCATGTGTGGATCAGTACAGGGTCAAGGTACACAATGCTATTTTGGACACAGTCACTGAGAGCATTCAAACTTGCTTTTCAGCAAATGGAGCTCAATATGATTTTTCATGCCTTGACCCAAGAAACTTTAGTACACTGAAACAAGGGTCTTCCACCCAAATCCCTCCAACAGCTCAGCAAGCGTCTCCTTAGATTTGATGACAGAGCCACACCTGGAAGGGTGCAGGCTGAGCCCTACAGTCTTGCCAGCCACTGGGGGACTTAAAGGCCCTGTACCTGATTTTATTTTAATCTCTTTCAGAGAAATGCTTTCTACACGGTATAATGTGTGTTAAAAGGGGTAATTTCATAAAAATGAATCACTCATTGATTGCGAATATGCATGAATCCAGGCCTTTCTAGTTTAGGTTTCTAAGGATGGTGTGACGCTCTCTTTATGCAAATGCGGTTCGTTCTACATAAGTTTCGGTTTCCTATCAGCCAGTCACAGTGTTTTCTAACGAGAAGCGCCCTCCTCTCGCGCGTGCACGGCAGCACTTGTAAACAGAACCGCATGGCATCTGCCGAAGGGAAAGTGGCGATACCGCAGCAAAACAGCCTGTAAGCATCAAAACTGAGGAGGAGAGAGGCTTGACACGCAGGAGAGACCAAAGAAGGAATAAAGTTTGTGTTCTCTGTGGATTGTACTGAAGGTAGAGAGCAGCTGGACGCCTCGGACTGAATGTGGACTCAAAGTCCGCCTGGACAGGTATTTTTTTCAATAACTTTCTTCTCAGTAATATTTACGTCCGCGGGTGCTGGTGCTTCCTCTGCTGGTCTATCGTATATAATAGTGATATTTACAACGTAACACGATGAAGCTTTACACCACTGCTTCTCGAAGGGGATGGTTAGAGACTTTATCAGGCTGTCATGTTGTAACGTCGCCTATAACATCATCACTCGTCATAACTGTGCATCTGTGTACATCTGAAGTTTGTAAAGAACAGTCTGAGGACCACCCTGACACAGAAGCATCTTGAGGCATTTGTGCTAATGTCTACAGAGAAAGAGATCCTGATGACAATAGACGATGCAGTCATCGACAAAGTGGCTGAGACTAGTGGATTGCTCAAATGCTTGCTGACTCAGTAGTCAGTAAGTCAGCTGAAGACAGTAGAAGTTGAAATCTGTAAATATCTGCATTGGTAAGCTGCTCGTTTTATTGTTTTATTTCATTTCATTATTGCTTATATAATTAAACACACTATCAGATTGTGGCAAGGTACGATATGTTTCGATTTTTATATTTTATGTTAGTGCAAAGACACTGTGGCTTCATACACACAGAGCATGTGTTTTTGACTGTCCTGCCTGTAGTCAAGAATCATATTTTATGTTGTAAAAATAAAAGCAGTCTGTTTTTGTTTATAAATTGGTTCCACTTGTATCCTTTGTGTGATCAGATAAAAGGCCCTGGAATCCCTGGAATTAAATCCCAGCCCACCCCTGGCCGAGTGGTTAGCTTGTTAGCTACCTAGTAAACAGCTGACAAACCACGTTTCTAAAAGCCTTAATTCGCTCACCTTCAACTTCTTCTGCGGTGTAAAAAGTCCAGACTGCAAATGTCAAAACCTCCAAGAATTCATTCTTATCTGTTTTGATTTGTTTTGGTTTTCTTGGCGCAGAAGCAGTTAGCAGTCCATTAGCCATATTTGTTTATGGTGAGTGATGCACTGAGCAGTACACGTAGGGAGGGGGACAGGGGAGGGACAGAGATGAGAAATAAAGGCATCAATTTGTTCTTTCTATGTGGTGCGAATGACCAATTCCCATCTTTGGGTGTGGATGGCAGGGGATTGGTCAGAGTTTTTACAGACCTGCTGTTCTCACAGAGGTCTGACTCTTTTCCTTCCTCTTTATTAATACATGATGTATTGACTACTGTCAGGATGGAAGGACCATTTCAGCCAGTATAACAAAAAGTGTTTCTGAACAGGATTACCAAGTCTGGCTTTAAGATATCAAAGAACTGTTTCAGATGGGGGGGGGGGGGGGGGGGGGGGGGGGAGCACAATATGAGCCCTTTCATAAAAGGAGAAAACATGAAGTGGGAAAAAAATGAAAAAAGTGTCGATTGAAAATGGAGCCAGAGCTATGCCATCCACATCTGTGCTTCCCGTTTCCACCCGAGCCTCCCGGTGGAAACGAATGAAAGGTGTGCAGTCAGGACTGTTATGGTAAGGGGTTGAAATGATGAAGTTCACTGATGCCAACTGGAGTGGTAATTTTCCTATGTCACGCCAATCCTTTACCAAACTTTGCCAGATGATGAAGAGAGTGATGGAGCCCTTTGAAGTAACTGTTTGCACACCAGTTCCTCTCCGGATGCATGTTGCCATCGTGCTATATAAACTAGTAGTCTGTGCAGAGTACCATCTGATCCCTGGTGCAAGTAATCCTTGTAGTTTACTCAAAAGACCAAGAATCCTTGCAAATACAACATGCGCAGAATACAATTTAATGTGCTTTTCAATGGAGATACAGTATTCAAAAACACGTTAACATGACCAAATATTCGGGTTAGAAAAGGAGTAACACAGTGGTAATATGGGTTTTTTTGAAAACCCAAATATGAGCATATTTGGGTTTTTGCCAGTGTTTATATGGCCACGCGCAACCCGGTTACTGCTAATATTCCAGTTATGAAAGGGTTATTGGCTGCACGTAAACGCAGTAATTGATAGACACGCTGAACATCCACTTTCTGCCTCTGGACTGAGCGTTTAATGATTTCTGTCACACAACACTGGTGGATGTTAAATAACCAGTCTAAGCTTATGAATTCAACCAGTACTGCTCTTATTAATTAGCCACATCCTGTGTGGTGCAATGTGTCCTCTTCATGATGCCTCCAGGAACCGAGTCGCTGGGACGTGGTTCAACTCTTGCTTGTTGCCATGGATACTAAATCATGTGCTTGACCCTGGGACTGCCTTTAAGTGTTTTGTGATGAGTTTGCAAGAAGTTTAATGAGTGGAGTTTATTTTATTTACAATTTCTGAGAAATTCACAAGATAAGATGAATGTCTATTAATATATTTTTTAAAAAAGACTCAAGACAAATCCATGCTGACTCCCTTGTTGACTCTGGATACTCTTCGTGGCTTTTCCTTTATTTAACCAGTGAGTTCTGTATGTTCAGACACCAGGATGATAACAGCTTGACACAAAGTTTTGATGGTCCTGTGTAAAAGGCATTTATGGTGCTGGACTGGTTTGTCCACATGAGAACTTGCACAACTAGTTGTGTGAATACTGGAAGTACACTGAGCCTGAACGGAGAGTCCTGCTGTCAGATGTAGACGCTCACACCCACCAGAATGAAGACAAAAAGCATTACTGACTGCTCCAGATCACAAGATGGAGAAAAGAAATGAGTGACAGCGTGTCGAGCTGAGCACAGTTGTCTTATTTTTGTAGAGTAATAGACCCCCGAGAACAACTAAATGAAATAAAGTCTCAGACCTGCAAATTGGAGCAACTGAAAAGCAGTTTCTGGATAGACTGTCAGTTTCTATTCCAACTCTGTCACTCTCTGTTTATTTATTCCAAGGTTACCTTAGTGCAAAAATAATCAGCAGAAACATGAAATTATAAGAATTGTGACGACATCTTGACCTATTTGCTTTTTCATCCTCTGCTCTCCTGTTGCCCTTTAAGAAGCCATGTCTAAATGAATCCATGCAAACAATATGGAGTCTTCTTGCTCTGAGTGACATCATTCCATTTTATCTGTCACGTGATCAGGACACACTAATTACTCACTGGAAGGACCAAGTGTTGTGGGTTCATAGCAAAAGTTAAACAAGCACAAGCAAATGTCGCAGTTTGAGCAAACTCCACGTCACTGACCTGATTACCCGACGAAGAGATAATGAAGCAATCGCTCATATCCATCCATGCAACTGCTCTCAGGTCGTAATCTAATCACATATATGTCCTGAATAAACTGTTCTACATAGGAAAAGTCTTTCTCTGATCTAAATGTGAAGGACCCAGTTAGCACTTCAAACCAATCTTGCAGGATGTGGTGTGAGATGTGTTATAATTCCACAAATTGTCTTCATACACTCACCTACCACTTTACCTGGTCCTGCTAGCACCAGGTTGGACCCTTTTTCTTCCAGAGCTGTATTAATTATGGTGTCATAGATCCAACAAGGTGATGAAAACATTCCTCAACGATTTTGCTCCATATTGACATGATAGCATCCCACAGTTGCTGCACCTGAAGAGAGGTCATTTTGATTTGGTTACATCATGATTTTACCACAGGACAGGAAAGGAATCAGCCACAATAAATAATTTGTCATGAGAAGATTAAAGTTTAAGGGCCTGATGTATTAAAGGTACAGTATGTAAAAAACGAATGTCAATGTCAAAAAAATGTAATATATAATTCAAAACTTTGTTTCTATTGATGTGTAATTGTTTCACTAGAATAACTGTTACATGTTTATTTTCTTAGAATGAGTCATTTAAATCTACTTTCTGGGAAGTGCCATAGAGGCTGCCATATTTGTATGGCCATTTTTACTATGGTGTCCCTAAAAGGACAAAATAATGTGTGTTAAGTGAGAACCCTCTGAACTTTAAAACTGCTGTACCAGCTTTGTTTAATGGGAGTTAGAACACTGTTTGGGAAAAGTAATGCCTTAAAAGAAATTCAAAGTAATTACTCATAGTACAGGTACAGTCATAGCTTCCCCCAAGACCACTGGATCCACTCTCAGATTAAAACATCGTCATATCTGGGAGAATTTGGCCACTAACAGCCACCATACATTCACAACCGTGCTTGGAATATGAAGTCATTTGAAAGAAAACATCTTTTCTGTCAAATACCCATCTTTATCACTAGATGTCAGTAATTCTTACATACTGTACCTTTAAAGATTTGTTTGTCTAAAAACGTGAGCCATCTCATTGCACACACCAAAAAATGTACAATCTGATTTACTAACAGTGTACAAAAGGGGCTGCGTCTTTGCTCATCAGGATGTGTCCCACCAATCTGCCTTGGTGGGATTGGTGAGAAGCTGGCAAATGAAAGCATAAAACCAAGCAAAGGGTGGTGAAGGGGGTCCACAGATTTTTGTTAGTTGCATGAAGGGGGTCCTCAGGGAATATAGATTGGGAACTGCTCTGTTGGAATTAGATTTGACTGTGGAGGCCACTGGAGTGCAGTGAAATGAAATGAAATATACTTTATTCGTACCAGAAGGGAAATTCAGTATTGTAAAAGTGCACTCTTTTTTTTTAATAAACAAAAAAGTCAGTCAGTCTTGTTCATTAGGGTGATGGTTGCTGGCAGGAATGAATTCCTGTATCTCTCCGTCCTACAGCGAACCTGACGCAGCCTCCCACTAAACACACTCTGTTGATTCTTATTCGTGTTGTGGAGAGGGTAGGAAGAGTCCTCCAATATTTTCATCAGCTTGTGCAGCATTCTTTTCTTAACGATCATCTCCAGCGGCTCCAGAGTTATTCCCAGCACAGAAACAGCTTTCTTGATCAGCTTGTTTAGTTTCTTCAAGTCTCTGATTCTGATGCTGCTGCCCCAGCAGATGGCTGCAAAGCTGATTGCACTTTCCACAACAGACTTAGAAGATCTGCAACATCTTGGTGCAGACGTTGAATGATCTCAGCTTCCTTAAGAAGTAAAGTCTGCTCAGACCTTTCTTGTAGATGTAGTCAGTGTTGCATTTCCAGTCGAGTCTGTTGTCCAGCTGAACTCCAAGGTATTTGTAGTTCACCACCTCCACCTCCTCTTCCAGGATATAGATAGGACTATGCTGCTTATTCTTGCTCCTACTGAAGTCAAAAATCATCTCTTTAGTTTTGCTGGTATTTAAGATGAGCTGATTGTTACGGCACCATTTCACAAACTGATTGACAAGTTCCCTGTACTCGGCTTCTTGTCCATCACTGATACACCCCACAACTGCAGAGTCATCAGAGTATTTCTGCAGATGACAGGACTCAGAGTTGTACTGGAAGTCTGAGGTGTACAGTGTAAAGAGGAATGGTGAGAGTACAGTTCCTTGTGGTGCTCCAGTGCTGCTGACCACCATCTCAGACACACAACCTTTCAGTCTCACAAACTGTGGTCTGTTTGTTAGGTAGTCGTAAATCCAGGTGATTGTGGAGGGATCCACCTGGAAGTTATGGAGCTTCTGACATAGCAAAGCAGGCTGAATAGTATTAAATGCACTTGAAAAATCAAAGAACATGACCCTCAAAGTGCTGCCTGACTGGTCCAGATGAGAGTGGGCTCTCTGAAGCCGGAAGATGATGGCGTCTTCAACCCCAAGCCCATTACGATATGCGAACTGTAATGGGTCCTGAAAGGTATTCACTTGCGTGGTTGAGGTGAGCCAGTAAGAGTCTCTCCAGGACTTTCATGATGTGAGATGTCAGGGCAACTGGTCTGTAGTCATTTGGTTCAGCTGGTTGTGGTTTTTTAGGGACAGGAACAAGACAGGACGTTTTCCACAGCACAGGAACTCTGTTCTGTCTCAGGCTGGTGTTAAAAAGGTGCTGGAGAATCAGACATAGTTGTTCTGAGCAGGTCTTGAGAACTCTGGGACTGACACCATCTGGACCTGCAGCCTTGTTCCGGTTCAGTTTCTCTAGTTGTTTCTTGATCTGGTCACAGGAGACAGTCAGGCTGGAGGTGGAGGCAAAAGAGGTCTCAGGATGTCCTGATGCGGAGGGAGATGAGGCTGTGTTCAGGTCCATGACTGAGGTGCAGGGTGACAGAGTGGAGGTGGGACAGGAAAGCTGTGGGCTCATCGAAGGTGTGTGGTGTGTTGGGTTGTCGGCAGGGGGGGAGCTGAACCTATTGAAGAACATGTTCAGTTAGTCATCGTGTTCAAGAATACACAACAATGACTGACCCTGCGTACACACCAAGCGCGATTTGGGCATCAAAATTGTGCCTGATGCCCAAAGTTGGATGCTGGGTCGCTAAAAAGTCAGACGCTTGAATTCCAGCGTCTTGACGCCCCTGGTGCGCGGCGATGGATGCCCAGCCAAGGCATGTTCGACGCAGCTGTGAAGGAGCCCCTCCTTTTTCTTCTCTCCTGTCACCGGTCTGTCTGCACCATGGCAGATGCAATAGAGAGAGCGGCTCAGCTTTATGTGATAAACAGATGTCGTTGATCGTCTCTGCTCTGTGTCGGGACTCACCAGATGATTCCAGGTGTTCTGAGTGTGATGAGTTTCACTATTTACTCCAGGAGCTGTGCGCTGGCGAGGGGCGCTTTCAGCCGTCTGATCCGGCCCACTTTAACAACCCGCTGTCCCGATGCGGGGCAGCATTATAAGCCCATTACATCCCATCGGCACAGCAGGTCATCAAACCGCCGTTCTGACACCAGGACCGGACACAGATCACAGTTTATCCTCCTCTGTCTTCAGAGAGAGTGATGAGATTCCCCTGGTTCTTCTGGGTGTTTCCCATCCTGTCATAAAATGTGTCTGTGTAATGACATTGCGTCGCTCTGATTGGTTGACGCCCTGCATCAAGATGCCAAAGTTCAGATTTTCCAACTCCGGCATCTGCCACTGGTGATGTGCGTAACGCGTGTCAAATGGTCAAAATCTCAAAACTCAACCCCCAAATCCCGCAAAACACGTCTAGATGCTTCATGTCCGACGCGCGGAATGCACCACAAGGTTTTTGACCCTTTTTCGACGCGCATCGGCCATTGACTTTGCATGTAAACCTATACCCAAATCGCGTTTGGTGTGTACGCACCATTATACTGTCAGGTGGGATGGCCTGCTCTGGCCACCTGAAGGAGAAGTCATTGTTATACTGTTATTTTGTATAAAGTTGCCCTCAAAATTATTTATGCTCTCCAATTAAAGACAGAAAAATATCAGTTCTCAGTTAAATAAGTCTAAATGGCAAAAGTAATAATAAATAAGAATTCTATGAAAATCATGACAGTGATTTTGAACAGTGGTTCAACATAAATATTAAAAACACACAAAAAATAAAACAGGTAAACAAGCATGATGGGACTCCTGGGCTAATAATTTGTTACAATTCAAACAATCACTGCAATCGGGTGTATTCTTTAACGTCCAATCAGACTTCTGCATCTGTTGACAGATATTTTGACCCACTGTTCACGAGCAAGGTGCTCTAATTGGTCTGGGGCCGTTTTTTTTTTTTATTCAATTATTATTTTCAATCTCAACTGATAAGTTATATTTTATTTCACTAAATTGTAATTTTGTGAATTTTTATTCATTTTTAGTTTCTGGTCATTTGAATTGCTGTTCTGAATTTAGCCTTTTATTTAATTGGAGGGTATGAATAATTTTGAGGACAACTGTATAAAGCAATACTCGGCCTGCTGCCTGCTTGTGTTCTGGGACTGGAAATCAACTATTAGATGAGACATTTAAAGACCGCTGCATCATCATGAATCAGTGATTTCTCTTCTAAAAGTGAGTCATATTGAGAGAATGTAGTTTTACAAGTTCCATCCCCATACGTTGTGCAGCAGAATAAAGTTTGCAGCCTCTCTTATTAGTTTAGTCGCAGCATGCAGATTCACCACAGAGACAAGGCTGCACTTCACATTTATCTTTATAACTGGAGGCAATACAATATACATACTGACCACCTGCTGTGTGCAGACTGTAAATGTATATATGCTATCGGTACGGGGAGCTGGCATATGGGTGGAAGAGTTGTGCATTCATAAGCTTGAATATGTGGAGGTAGGTAGGTAGGTGGTATGTGTGTGTGTGTTTTTGTGTATCCCCTGAACACCAATGAATAGAGTTTGTCCTTCATGTGCGGCAGTCAGGGACAAAATTGAATCTTTCTATTTCGTTCTCACTGAATGTTTGAATAGAGTAATATGCTTAGCTCTTTCTTTCTCTCTCCTCAACAGTGTGCCAAACAAAGGACGGCTTTCAGCCTTTAATTGAAATACTGTGTTGTATAAAAGGTCATACACACACTTATGTGCTCCTACGCAAATATGTTCCAACATAGAAAAAGCATGCAACTGACATCCAGCACACGTTCAACACCATCTTTAAAAAAAAAAAAAGTCATGGTAAAAATGTGTGTTGCAGAGATGACGCCCCAACCCGTTCTCATTCTCTGGCTGTCAAATATTGCAGTTTGTCAGAGTCTTGTGTGTCCATGAGGACTGACTGCAGGCAGTCAATACTCACAATGGAGGAGAGTCTCTCTCTGTCTCCTCAGCTGTTACATTCACTCCTCAGTTCCCATATTTTTCTGACCATGAATGAGAGTTCTTATTCAGAACATCATGAAAAACCTTTGCTCCTTACCAGAGCTTGAAATTCGGTTAAAAAGAACAAACAAAACAACCTTAGATGTAAAAACGAAAAGTCCATCCTCACTGCTTCCATAGCAGTTAAGGAGGTAATTATCAGCTGATCAATGCACTGATCAACTGATCATCATCAGTGGGAGCTCTGCTATAAAAAGCACACGTTTGCTGCTCTACAGCATTCAGGTGTGTTAATGTAAAGCCAAGGAGGAAAGACATCAGCAATGACCTTAGAGAAGTGACTGTTACTGCTCATCAGTCTGGGAAGGTTATCAGGTCATTTCCAGACTATCCAGAGTCCATCGTCCTGCAGAGAGAAAGATTATTAAAAGGTAGAAAATATTCAAGACAGCTGCCAGTCTTCTCAGGAGTGGACGTTCAAGCAAGTTCAGCCAATGTTCAGAGAAACTGCATGAAACCCAACAGCTCCATCTCCGACTCTCCAGGCCTCAGGCAGCATCTTAAATGTTGAAGTTCATGACAGTCCAGTTAGAAAAAGACTGAACCAGTTTGGTTTGTTTAGGATGGCTGCAGGAGAAAACCTCTTCCCCCCTAAAAGAACATGGCAGCACGGCAGGTTGTCAAAGCTGCCTCTGAACAAAGTGGGACGTCTTACTCTGCCCACATTACCGTTTTGAGTCATATCCCTGATCCTATCTGGCCACGCCCATCGGATGTCCAAGCTGCCTAATATCCAACTACAGCAAGCCGCAGGCGGGGGTACTTCACATGAGTTGTAACAAACCAAGAGCACAACAACATTCAGCTATGCGTGGTCACTAATAATAAAACAACACAAATTCAAAGCAGTTCAGCATCACAAATAGTGACCGCATCATTTTGACTCCCACTTTAACTGTTTCAACTCAAAGCAGGTATGGGCATCAAGCTAATGTTAAAGGGACTTGAGGCAGGAATTTGAAAAAAAACACTCACGAATGTCCCTTTTTTTCATACTAATGGGTGATGAAGCGCTAAATACCAAAAATAACGTTTCCACCCATGTTTCTCTTTGTTGCCTTGAACAGGCTGTGTGCTGCAAAATGCGCTGCAATTCGGTGTCCGAATTTTCCGCGCTGCCCTGCGGACGTGACGTCAAATGACGCTACATCCGCAGTTTTGATGCAGGAAAAAGACGGTCACGTTAAATTCAAACACTGTAAGCGATAGTTATGGATTATTCTGCCGTCAGAATACGATCCAGATCAACTGAAAGACCACTACAAAGTATAACTACGGAGAGAAAGGTGAGTAAACAGCAGCATAGCTTCAGTTTGTGCACGCTCTCGTGACGGCTTGGCTCGTGGCTGTAGTTACCTGAAGCGCCAATCGCGGCAGTCGCGAGTTTCGTTTCTTAATCTTGCCTCAAGTCCCTTTAATAGAGCTGCTGGCGAAAAGCTCTGGTGTAGCATCACGAACATTAGCTAAGCTGCTAGTATACATTCATCCAGCAAGACATTTGTAATTGTGACAGCAGATTTTAGTTTGAAGCTGAATTGCTTGCTTCATCATTTATTTAGTGAAGGAAATGCAAGTGAAAACCAGCCAATTAGGATGGGTCATGGCTTCAGGATGCCACCCACAGGTCCTCATGTAGGGGATTATTGTTAGTTTTGTTTTCCAGCAAAGACCATGGAATGTTGTTTATGGGTTTCTGTGCAAAACATCAGTTGACTGTGTAAGTGTATCCATGTCCTTTCTTTCTTTCTTTCTTTCTTTCTTTCTTTCTTTCTTTCTTTCTTTCTTTCTTTCTTTCTTTCTTTCTTTCTTTCTTTCTTTCTTTCTTTCTTCTCTTCACTCTTTTCATTCTTTTCCACTCCTTATAGTTTCTTTTCTTATCTTTCCCTCTTGTCAGGCCCAGTAATACGATGTAAAATGCAATTAAACAAAAATATTCAGTGAAATAAAAATAAATAAAATAAACAAATTCAGAATATAAAGTGGAGCCTTCTATTCATAAAGCTCCCCTTGGCAAAGCAAATCTCTTCAACACAATAAAGCAGCTGTTAAAATTTGCTGTTAACTAGCTAAAAACCATCATTGTGCAACTCTGCTACAGGCTGAGGCTTTCCTGGGAGCAAGCAGGGAGCTAACTATTAGCTTTCATGGCAAAAATTGGCTGCCTGTCAATCAAAAGGAGACACACCCCAATTCAGTGTGATTTGAATATTAAATGCCATCCAAACGAATGAGTTATAAAAAAAATTTAAAAATTCACCCCCCTCACAGTTGATATGAAGGTAAACTTGACCTATTAAACATAAAATGATGTTTTGAACCAGACTGTAAACATGCTTATTTACTATGTGAAGTTGGTCTTTTTAACATGGGAGTCTTTGGGGATTTGCTCTGTGTTGGAGTCAGCCCGTAGCGGATGAAGAAAGAATTACAATTATTTAAAGATAAAGATATACTTTATTAATCCCAATCAGTGGGCCACTTAGGACATTTGATCTCTGCATTTAAAGTGGGCTGCTACTGAAAGTGTCCGGGCAGTTGGTAGAGGTTGGGTACCTTGCTCAAGGGTCCACAGTGGTTCACCTGAGTGTCGTTTTGGGGACTTGAGCTCGGGTCTGCCGTGCCCCAGCCTGTGACGTTAACCACTATGCTACACACTCCCCCATTTTACTTGACTTCCAGGCTTCAGTCTTTTCCTGCGGAGTTTGCCCCCAGGCACACCTGGATTAACCAGTTTGTCCAGTAATGAAAGACAGGAGACAAAGGAGCTGGCTTAAGTTCAGGAAGTAGTGGAGTTGTGCATAGAGCCCATTGAAATGTTAAATGATGATCTAGTTGCTTTTTGCAATTTTGTTTAAATGTAAATATAATTAACTCAATCACTTGTAATATTTTCATATCATTTGGTGGATCTAAAATCAAATCAAAATCGTATTGTGACTGAATTTTGGATAACGACAAACATCAAATTGCTATCCACTGTATTAATACAATATCATATTGTGATCAAAGCAGTGATTTGCAGTGATGACAACATAGCAGTGATGACAACATAAAACAATTTAAAAGAATAAAAGTATTGAAAAAAAAAAAAAAAAAAACAAATTAAATTAGATTAAATGAGAATCAAATCAAACCTAAATGGTAAATATCAGGAAAAAAAAAAGAAGAAAGGAAAAAAAAAACAAGGTCAAGTCTCAGGTTTCTGAGTTTTAGGACAGGTTTTACACATGGACAGTGAGGGAAGCTGGCGAATGGGCAAACGTTAAGTCTCTCTATCATCTGGTTGGACTAATAGAGAAGGTCCCATCCACTTCCCATCTGAGCTTCTGTTTAGAACCGGGAACGACCAGGATCAGCTGACCAGAGGGACCGAGAAGGACTAGAGAAGCTCTGATAAATAATATAAAGCAAGGCCAGTTCAAACTGTAAAATTAAACAAGGATGTTTAAATAGATATTTATGCATATAAAACCTTATAAATGATTTTTTTAAATTCTTCATTACTGTATCTCCAGCTCCATTCCTTCAGAGCTACTGCAGGTTTTTAGATGTTTTTTCTGCTGCAACACACCTGATTAAAACTGAATCATTTTACTCAAGTTCTACAAGTCTGTTAATCTGAAGCAGGGAGACATTTAAAACCTGAATCACAGTAGTCCTCATGGACCAGGACTGGAGATCCCTGCTGTTAACTAGTCTCATATAAAATCTGTCCTCTGATTTATCTCATTCTCCTTTTCAGTTCCCTCCTCCCATCATCTACCCAGCACCTCCTTCAAGTTCTCCTCATTATTCTGTACTGCCAGAAAACACTGAGAAAGGACACACACTGACCCTCCTCCTCTTCCCTCTCCTCCATCTCCCTTTCCTCCTCCTGCTCCTCTTTTTAAGGATTTTAAAGGGATCACTTACTGTGCCCCTTTGGTTTCAATGTGGCGTTCCACTCATACTAACAAGCCATTTTCATGGAAAGTGAAACTTTTCCCCCACAAAATATGACAAGTCTGGAGAGGGGAAATAACCAGGCAGGATTCAGAATACCAAGGTGCAGCTTTAAGACGACAAGGCTAAATTGGCTATTATTTTTCCTTCCTGTCTGTGCTGTCCTTTCCTGTCTGCCATGCTCTCCACCTCCCCCCTTCTCCAAGTCATTTTCTTCATTAATGAATGCAGGCAGCCACACACGTGTGCAAGAATATTTCTGTGCGCTCACACTTTATGTCTTAATCATTGAGTGTTTAGTGGCAGCCGTACTGAAAGAATGCAGATTCAGGTGAAACCAGCTGACGAAGAGAGCTTTTTACTGCATTCAGATATCAGACTGGTACATTCCACCATCGTACCACTTCACCATGATGAGTTTTAACACATACTATTTAAAGATATACTTCAGAACTGGTGATATGATCAGGATGCATCCTGGACGCCTCCCTGGTGAGGTGTCCCAGGCACATCCCACCGAGACAAGACCCCTGGGAAGACCCAGGACAAGCTG
This sequence comes from Atherinomorus stipes, assembly GCA_023101725.1. Lineage (NCBI taxonomy): Eukaryota > Metazoa > Chordata > Actinopteri > Atheriniformes > Atherinidae > Atherinomorus > Atherinomorus stipes. The sequence goes on from JALJCO010004635.1 coordinate 210,401, forward strand.
AAGGGACCCCGTCTCTCGACTGCCCTGGGAATGCCTTCAGAACCCCCCCTTCCCCGGATGAGCTGGTGGATGTGGGCGGGGTGAGGGAAGTCTGGGCTTCCCTGCTTAGGCAGCTGCCCTCGTGACCCGGCCCCAGATAAGCGGCAAGAAAATTGATGGATGTGTGACAGTGTGGGGTCCTGTCACCATGCCTCCGATAGATCATGCGCCCCTGCTTGGCCACAGGGATGTCCCTTTGGCTGACTGGTCACCACACATGACTCTCACCCGGGAGTTTGGGGATCAAATCCTGCCCGGGCCCTCAGTTGTGTACCTTGCCACAGATGCATGGATGGACGACAGTACTTTTGTCAGTGATGCTCCCCCCAATGACGGCTAATCCAACATGATCTTCATCTTACCTGTACAGTGAGATCTCTCCAGGCCAGTATGTTAGAGACAGTTGAAGGAATCGTTTGATTGCAGTGATTGCCTCAAAAAGTTGTGCAACAAAATGTTAAGGGTACCATTAGGGCTGTGCGATATGACGATATCAGATCGTAAAGGTTTTGAATGTGCTGACAATCTGCCAAAACACACAGATTGTAGAACCGTCTGAATGCAGCTGTCCGTTTACACCACGTTTTTTTTCCTCTCCCTCTCTGCAACCACGTGCTTGTCCGCCTTATGTTGAAATGACAGACACCGATGAACCAATCAGAGTGTGTCAGCATGGAGTTGCTTTGTTTATCTCTCTCCCCTCTTTCCCAAACACATGAGAGAGGGCAAGCATGGCTGCTAACAAGAGTATGAAAGTGAGGAGTTGCTCCCAAAAAAAGTTCAACTTCGGTCATGTGGAACTGGTTTGGATTTTCAAAGTTTGCAAGGATGAGGTTCGTTCGTCTGACGGATATATGACCAGCCTTTTTAATCGCCGTAGGAAGCGGCAGCCTGGTCTGTAGACAGAAGGCGAGGAGAGCGGCAGCCACACCTCCACCCACACAGGTAAAAACACAACGCTGACAGGTGTTCGATAAGGCAACTCCAGCGCTGAAGAGACATGTACGTCCACTTCAGATAAGAAATTTGTGCTCACTCACCGCCAGGTGGACGTAGAGGTGCTGAGTCGACGCAGCAGAGCTCAGAGCGTCTGCTTGAAACATACACAAACAGCTAAGCTAACGTTAGCACTGTATTTAGCTTAACGGTTGTTAGTAAACTCTGCCCATTCACAAACCTGCCACTCCAATCTGACTGCTGACATTTCACCATGTATTACTCTTCCTATCAAGATCACAATATATTTTTCAGTGGTTTTAATGTTTTCCATGTAGTTTCTCCTCGTCTGTATGAAGCTTCTGACTACATTCCATAGAACTGTCATCTCATTGGCTGAGCTCTGAAAGGTCAGCGTAAACACTCAGACCAACAACCATGCCACTACGGTCACTTAAGACACTTTTCTTCCTCATACTTAAGCTAAGTTTGAACTTCAGCAAGTCATCTTCATAATGAGTGTTGTAGATGTTTTGACTTGCTGCCATGCGATTGGCTGATCAGATATTTGTGCAAGCTGTTGAAAAAGTGGACATGATGTAGTGGCTGGTGAGTTTATTTTATATTATTTACCTTAACCACTTGTTTAGGTACTTACACTGGAAAAAGTCCATTCTTAAATAAGTATTTCTTTTTAAAAAAAAAAGAATTAAAACAAGATTTCTTTTGCTTGTAATATGCAAAATAATCTGCCAGTGGAACAAGTGAAAATTCTCTTGATAAGATTTTTTTTTAACTTTAACTTTTTTCAAGATAATGTTGAAATTGAAAAACTCATTCTTTGCTATATTTTACTAGTATTGTGAAGTTTTGTGTCTCATAACAAGTTTGTTTCATCTGAGATGCGACTCACAACAAGATTTTTTTCAAGACTGTTTCACTTAAGATATTTAAGATGCTTTGTCTAAAAACAAAAACCTATATCTCACTGAAATGTGTCTTTAGATTATGCCTTAAATTGAGTATAATGGGATATTTTAACTAGAAACTAGACAAATATACTTAGTTAGATTTTGCGTTTTTGCAGTGTTAAGACAAAGTCAGAGAAAAGAACACAATATGGCTTAACTTAAAGTAAATCTATCTAGAGTTGTCAGTCAAACCCACTGATATGTTTCTTCACAAAAGAAATGTTTCATCAGTTTGAAAGTTGGGCTGTCGTGATATTAAAAATTTAACTGTTTCAGCTGTCTTTACCAAAGTTCTCCAGCAAAATCCCAAAGCTACATTTTCCTGGTGGATTAAATGAATACATGGTTTATCTTTAAACTTATTAAGACTCAAAATCCCCTCTTCTTCTCAACTCCTCACAGTCTGTTATTTTACCATTTTCCTTCAAAGTGTCAACAGTCTCTCCATGAATATGGGTAAATATACATATGAGTGTCATGGGAGCACATCCTGATTTCAGCCTCTGCTCTTTTAACCCCTGACCGTTCCATGTTTGGCCTCAACGGTGCTGCACCAGTTCTAGAAGTCACAAAGAGCAAACAGAGATGACAGTAAACCCACAGAGGCAGGCAGATCCATCTCTGGACCTGAAAACTGCAGCAGATACACTGAAAAAAATTATGCTTTGGCTCAACTTTGAAAAATTACTGTAATTTGTTACACCCAAATTTATTAGTTTTTCTCAAATTAAATTTAGGCTATGATTTAGTTGAAACCATATATTTTTATTTACTGGAAATATATCTTTTACCCTAAGACAAAGACAGAGATTGCATTCATACAAAGTAAAAACATAATAAAGACAGTAAACATTTTTTTTTCATCCATTATGACTCAGTTTTTCATTTTGGAAAAAGTTAGTTGAATCGATGTAATTTGTTACATGCATTTTTTTTTTCCTCAAGCTAAATTTCTGATTCACTACAAAGTACAATTTTAATTATACCTTAATCCACACATTATACTTGGTACAAAGCCAAAGTGGTACTTATTGCATGACTCTGTGACGGAACAGCACCATTAACAGATATATTGAGTTTTGCAAATAGCCCCCGCCCCCTTTGTTGTTCATGTACGCTGAAGCTGACACAACTTAATAAATTTACTTTGAGTGAAAGGAAAAAACTCATTTTAGATTAGAGTGAGGTTTTTAAGTTGATTTGACTCAAAAACACAAGATTTCATCACCAGACCAAAATAATTAAGTTATATCAATTTAAATAAGTCTTTCATACCAACTACAGCCCAGATACTCTTTTTTTACAGTGAAAATGTCTAGAGCTGCCTGTCATTTCTTTATGTGTCATAAAATGTGCAGGGATTTGTTGAACGATGTGTAAAGAGAAATGTAACAAAAACAGTTTGTTGAATTCTGTGAAGCTTGGAATTTGGTCTGAACAGCTGCTTCCTGTAATTTAGTTCTCCGCGATCCCTCAAGGTCTCTCCAAAGCTCTTCTTTGGATGTTTCTGCCTTTTGTTCTGTTGTCTGTTCAGATGATCCCACACTCCTTTAGTAATGTTGGGTTCCTGGTTCTGGGGAGGATCCATCCTTCCATCAGACCTGCTTCCACTGATCTTCAGTTCTTGTGTCATGTGACATACCTCAGCCTTTTCTCCCCGTTTCCCTCCGTAAAGGAAAACTTTCTTTTCTTTCAACCCGGATCTTATTTCTAGGAGTTTATACGTGCATTTATTAACCGGTAAAGTTTCTGCATCCCTTTGAGTCCTTCAGAAGATATTACGTTGAGTAGTCCTTCGGTGAACGTCCAGTATCGTGGCAGAGACGGGGCAGCCACTATAAGACATTATATACAGCAAAACTCCTTGATTTAATCAATGCTTTAAGTAGAATGTACGAATGAATGAGTACTATTGTCCTGTGAGTTCAGAGTTTCGCAAATTATGTTTTTGTTGTTGTTTGGGTAGTGAGCTGCTCTTCTCAGCTGTATTACAGAAGTGCGCATCGTGAACACGCATCCCCGAAAATTGTGTAGTACACCCTGATAACTAACGGAAAGCTAAATCTGAACTCACGGGACAATAGTACTCGTTCGTTCGTTCATTCTACTAAAAGTACTGGCGAAAATCAGTGAGTTTTGCTGCAGATAATGCCTTTTATCGTGGCTTCCCCGTCTCTCCCATTTTACTGGAGGAACATCGAAGGGCGACTCAGCGTAATATCTTCCGAAGGACTCAAAGTGAACATGCCCGATACAATTGTTTTTTTTTTCTATGTTGCCTGTTATGCGTCTACTCAGCTGTGGTTCATTGCTTGAGTTTTTTTTTTTTTCTGCTGAAATGGTTCATAGGCCAGTTTTAAGTTTTTAGGAAAGAGGTAAGATAGAAGCGCTGGACTGAAAATTAGAGATGCACTGATCCGATACCCGGATCGGATATCAGCTCCAACATTGACCAATTATCTGGATGCGATATTGGATGAATGAGGCCGATCCAGCATTCCAATCCAGTCATTTCTTTTTATATTTTTTATTAATATCAGAAACAGCAATACAGTTAGAGCAATCTAGTGACTTCAATTATAAGTTTGCAACACCGGCACATCGTCACGCAGAGCAGTTGTTTTTTGTTGTGGTTTTTTGGCTGATAATGTACACTTAATTTGTTAATAAATGATATTAAGTACAATTATATCTGTGGAAATTTGTTACCTTTTAATCAAGGCTAAATGTTTATGTCAAGCCTGATGCCTTCACTCACATGGCAAGGTACGGTTCATTCATTCAACATCAGATAATTATAGGTATCGGATTGGGTCAGAACAAACTGGATCAGTACTGAAAATGATTAAAAAGCAGAAATTATCCAGAGAAAATTTTTGGAAGACTTTCTGCAAGCTGGATATAAAAACAAAGGGAGAGCTAGATCAGGACTTTGCACAGCATCATATATCAAATCAATGTAAAGTATGTTCAAACAGAAACCACTTTAACACCTTGAAGCAAATGAGAACTCTTTCCATAATGTCCTTTATCTTTTATATTGTGGCAGTATTAGGAAATACTGTTATTAAATACATCAACTTCAGAGCAAAAATACATCTCGGTATGTCTCAGCTTCCTTTGCTTTACAATCAGATTGCTGGTTACGACTGCAACCCCATGTCTGTCTACATAAACAGAAGTTGAGCATTAAGTGAATTTTCCTGGAAGGAGAGGAGGATCAGCTTCTTTCCAGCACCACAAATCATTCTTAATTATTATCCCGCGGATCTGCAACAAAGAGAAAATATTGTAATGAGGCGCTTCGCTACTTTCCTCTGCACATTGCAGCCAAGTTGAACGCTCATTTTTCAGCTCTGCATTTGCATAAATTCTCTTCTTTTTAAGTTGCGCTGCCAAAAGTGATAAAGTGCATGCAGCACCACGGAGGAGAGTCATGAAGAGGGAGGGGGAGGTGGAAGATGGGAAGAGGGCGCAGTGTTATAAGGTAGAGGGAAAAAGAAAGTTTGAAATATATGGAGAATGCAGAAGATCTGCCTATGAGGTTGTCTGGAGACCCCGAGAGGAAGCAGCAGCTGCAGGAAAAACCAAAGAAGAAGTGATGGAGATCTGATTTTTTTCCAAGATAATGAAGAGAGAGGAGAGTTGAAGGGGAGGCAGAGATAATGTGAGTGGGACAGATAACAAACAGAGGAAGCTGCAGGCAGGAGGCTGTAATGGACTTCTGAGTGGAGAAACGAGAGATAGATTTACGAGGAGAGATAGAGTGCGATGGAGTGTTAAGTGGAGGGGTAAATTGTGGCGCTGTCTGTGCTGCTTTTACAAAGCAGTCATGAAAACAGTGTTTAAATTTAATGGGAGGATGTAGCAGCACACACACCCCCCCCCCCCCCACACACACACACTCAGACACCGGAAGATCAGTAACAAACAGATCAGCCACAAAATTAAAAGCATTGTTTCAATCATGTTGTTGTCAGTGAGCAGAAAATCAGGATGATATTTTCTTTTTCTTTCTCTCTCTCTGTTGTTTTTTTTTTTTTTTTTTTACCATTGACTGAAATAATAACAGAATTTTTTAAAATCCAGTTTCTGCATTTTGGTTTAGCTTTGAATCAATTTTGGCAAATAAAATGTGACAAGATTGGATTTAGTTCATTCTAAGAACTGATGATGAGCAAGTGATAATTTTATGTTCTTAGTATGACATCAAATACTGGAATTTTTCAAATCCCATTTATTGGGTAATTTAACTTTGGTTATACCAGTCAGGATGTTAACATAAGTAACACAAGTATCTAACCAGCCAATCACATGGCAGCATTTAGTCATTTAGATGTGATTAAGTAAACTTGCTGAAGTTCAAACTGAGCATCAGAATGAGGAAGAAAAGGGATTTAAGTTACTTTGAACGTGGCATCGTTGTTGGTCTGAGTATTTACTGGGATTTTCACACACAACCATCTCTAGGGTTTCCAGAGAATGGTCTGAAGAAAAGAAAATATCCAGTAAGCAGCAGTTGTCTGGACCAGAACGTCTGGTTGGTGTCAGAGATCAGCAGAATGGGCAGACTGGTTGGAGATGATAGAAAGGCAACAGGAAGTCAGATCAGCACTGGTTCCAACCAAGATATGCAGGATAGCATCTCTGAACACACAACACGTCCAGCTTTGAAGCAGATGGGCTACAGCAGCAGAAGATCACACCGGGTACCACTCCTGTCAGCTAAGAACAGGAAACTGAGGCTACAATTCACACACACTCACCAGAACTGGACAGTAGAAGATGGAGAAACGTTGCTGGTCTGAGTCTCCATTTCAGCTCCACATTCAGATGTAGACTCAGAATCTGGTGGAAACGTCATCAGGCTGCTGTTGGTGTAGTGGTGTGGGGGAGATTTTCTTGGCCCACTTTGGGCCCCTAAGTACCAACGTGGCGGTTTAACCACCTGAGTATTGTTGCTGACCATGTCCATCCCTTTATGACCACAGTGGAGCATATTCTGATGGCTACTTCCAGCAGGATAATGCTCCATGTCACAAAGCTCACATCATCTCCAACTGCTCTCTTGAACATGATGACGGCCTCTAACGGCCTCCACAGCCACCAGATCTCAGTCCAACAGAGCAGCTTTGGGATGTGGTGGAACAGGAGATTCTCATCATGGATGTGCAGCAACTGTGTGACGCTATCATGTCAGTATGGAGCAAAATCTCTGAAGAATGTTTCCTATGACACCAAGAATTGAAGCAGTTCTGGGGGGTAAAAGGGTCCAACCAGGTACAAGCAAGATGACCTGAACACATAAAGCTTATCAATCTGTCTGATCCACATTAGACTTATTTTAAATGGACATTTTATTTCAACTTGTTTGAAAGAAGTCTAGAAAAAACCTGATGGTTTTTCTTAAACCAGTCCAGGTTCCTGATGAAAAGCAAGCGCTGTCAGAAGCAAACATATCCCATCAAATCAAATCACATCTCCATTTACTCATTTCAAAAAGCTCCAACTATAAATGCAATCAATTCATCCTTTCACAGTAAAACCTGAGCTAAAGACGATCCCAGCCGAGTCTGGATGTCGTAGTCATGTCCCCACAGATAGATCACTTTTAGGGTCATCAGCATCTCCTGAACAAAGTCCAGCAGATGAAGCACTGACATGATGATGATGATGATGATGCCACCTCCAGTATCAGCGCAGGACATTAAGGGTCATTAGGAGGAGGCTGCTGGCTGGTGAACAAGACCATAGCTGAAACCATCAAGTGAAGGGAAAATGTTTGAATCAATCCAAGTCCTTCAGATTCCTGCTGTTTGAAAAGATAAAATGAAAACTGTTTTTTTAGACTTCGTGCTCAGCAGTACAGACCTTCAGAGCAACCTTCGCTGGCTGACTTTTTAAGGAAAATAAACGGAAATCAGAGAAAATCTTAAGTTTTGTCAAGAAAAATGACTTTTTGCTTGCAAGTGCTTTGCATTGTTTTGAACATAAAGATCAGGCACTAAAAAAGGGGAAGTTTATCATTTAAGGTTGGAATATCATCAATAAAGTACTCAAAGAGAGAGTTACCTTGTAGAAAGTCTGCTTTATGCAACATTAATGGGACAAAAGAGCTCTTATTTGAATGTTTGGAAGGATTTCTAGATGTTTACTCAATGTTAACTTTGCTTTTCACTGTTTTTTTTTTTATTTTTTATTTACAAAACCTGTTCATGGATTGATTTGTTGCCATTAATCAAACATTGCACTCCATAAAGTGGTTATTTTACTGACACAATGTTCAGGTCTAATCTGTGAGAATTACAAGTGTGAAACATGGACATAGAAATATCTTCAAATACCGGGCACAGTAGTGAATGTATACGGTGTCTGTCAGAGGCCAAAAGTCATCCAGACATATACATGTTTTCATGCTCGAGTGGATCCAGTGGCCTCAGGTGCAGTGATTACTGCACTACAGGTAACTGCAGGTGTACTGTCTTCTTCTATGGTATGGATGCAATCAGTGTTGGGCAAGCTACTTAGAAAATGTAGTGACCTTATGGGATTGACCTAAGCTAGAAGTTATTCTACATTGAATGAAGCTTCACTACTCTGAAGCTACCCACCAGAGAAATGTAGCAAGCTAACCTATGAAAAAATGACAAAAGTAGCTTAACTACATCAAAGCTTTTTTTTTTAAAAAACATTGTACTTACTTCATTCCAAGTCATTGCCATCTAGTGAACTATGAAACTGTGACAAACTCTTCACTCTCAACAAAACTAATGCGTACACACTGTAATCACCACAAAAACAGGTTGTGTGTGACTGTCTTCATTCAGGCTGATTTCAGTTTAATTTAAGTCTAAATTACATTTAGACTCAGTAACTTTGATCAAACCAGAGGAGATAAAATTATTCAAAAGCGCTCCAAACAGTAGCATGTTTGTGTGTATATATGACTATTTTTATTTACAGTATGATGATTTCTGATAATTTAGGTCCAAATGAACTTACAACTCAGTAACTTTGTTCAATCCACAGGAGCAAAATTATTAGGATCTGCTCCAAACAGTAACAGTACATGTAGTCTGTGTGTGTTTGAGAGAGAGAAATCTAATTCTCTTCATGGAGCAAGGCCATCATCCAGATCTTGCTTAAAACAGGTGCTTGTTTACACGACACAACGGAAGCTTTTCAAAATTGTCATCAGAGAGGCGGTTTCTCTTTGGTCTGAAAATGTCTTTCCCTACACTAAAGAGTCGTTCACAAGCTGCACTAGCAGGGACTCCTGTGTTGTAGTTCATGAAGATCTTCCTCATCGTTGGCAGATTTTGGAAGGCGTGGACAAGGTTGGTCCACGCCGGACCATCAAGTTGCAATCAACTTGATCGCAAGTTGATTGCATCTACTTGCAATCAACTGAAAGGTTGGTTTCAGTTGATTGCAAGTAAGTAGATGTCAAGTTCATTTAGAACTGTTCTTGTTTTCAAGGATGGAAAGTATTCAGCAACTTCATCTTTGTCATCATTTGGCTCCTCATCCTGCATGTGATCACCTGAAGATTGGGTTTGAAGCAGGTTTACTTCTGCATTCAGGTCTGACACCACACCAGTCTTCTTTTCAGTGGGGATGTAGGCCAATCTGAATTTGGGATGAGTTGCAGAGGCTTTGAGCAGCCTTGGGTCTTGAAAAATGTAATCAAACCTCCACTTCACCCCTTTGATGATGGTATCTACCAAGGGCTTACAGTGATGTAGTCTGGTCTCATTCTTCATCTGCTCCATCCTATCAAGGAGCACCGAGATTGTTGGCACCAAAACTCCAGTGTAGGCCATTTTGTGAGACTGGAGAACATCAAGGGCCTTGGCCAGGGGTGCCATAAACTGAAAGATACAGAAAAATAGAAAATAAATAAATATCATCATTATCATCATCATCCCATTAGTAGTAGTAGTTTAATGTTTAAAAAATCACTGCACTAATAAACTTACTGAGAGGAATGCAGTTGCCTTTATCTTTACACAGACACGTGGATTACAGCATCTGAACACCAGTCACTCTACATACATATCAAAATCAAGTAAATATTTACCTTAACATATTCCTGTATGAAGGTGAGTGCTACTGCTTTAAAGCGAGGAACCTGAAGCTTCTCACAGGTTTCATGAAGGTCTGGTTCCTTTGTCAGGACACAGGTACTCAAGCGCTCCATGGCATGGCAAGTGGAGTTCCATCTTGTTGGACTAGGAACTATCAGCTGGCAACCCAATTTGTCTTTGATGATGTCTGAACTGAACATTGTGTGCTCCTTTGTTGCTTGTTCCATAGTGCCTGGCATTTACCAGTTGTTGACCTTGATATTTTTTTGAAGGATTCTGATTGGGTCAAAGCATCCTCAATGTCTCTTGTAGCAACCAGATTAAGTGTGTGGCAGGCACACCGCTGATGAGGTGGGAGACTGTAGTCTTCCTCAGTTTCTTTTAGAATGTCTGTAACATTTATGAAGACAGGCTGTCCCCCCCCCTCCTCCCTCCTCCTCCTTGTCTTCTGTGTCTTGTATGATTCTTTGAACTTCTGCAAGACACTGAAAGCCTTCACAAAATTTGAACCATTGTCTGTGGTTGTGACAGTCACTTTGTCTTTTATGTTGAAACTCTGTGTACATCTTCCAAAATCTCAGCTAAAACATCATATGTGTGGCACCCTATGATCCTGCGACAAGCTAAGGCCCCAGAGGAGATGCTCAAGGTTTCTTGGTTTATCCAGTGGATGGTCACCCCAAGGAAGCTTCAGTTGTTTGATGACCATGCATCTGTTGTGGTACATACGTAGTTTTGACTGCTCAAAACCTTAGACAGACCACTTTTCATTGAGGAATATTCCTCATCAAGCATTCTTCCCAATGTTCTTCTTGAAATCAGATGTCTTGATGGTAAGATTTCACTGAACAAAGCTCTATAATCTGGTCTCTCCACTGTGCATAGCAGATGCATCCCTTGAATTATGAAGTTTAGGATCAATTTGTCAAATCGCTCTTGGGTTATGGTGGGAAATGCAACATGGCCGCACAGACTGCAGCCGCTTCAACAAAGATTAGACATGTATCTGATTTAGGATCATACATGAAAGTGGCCTGGGTCGGATTAAAAAAAAAAAAAAGTGCCATTCAGACTGTCATTAAAATATCCGATATGAGTCCCATATGGCCAAAGACATCAGAATTGAGCTGCAGTGTGAACGAAGCATTTGTAGCAACAAAGCTGCTACTGCAGTTTTAAAACTTCAATGCATTTTTTTTTTTTTTTTGTCCATTCAGAGACACCGTAGTAAAATGGCAGCAGCTGCAATGTTTATTGATTCACGGCAAGTAGATATAATTGGTTCAATCAAAGAGAATAAAAACAAGATATTTGAGTGCGGAGATGAGAAACAAATCTAAACACAGTTTTTAATTACATAGTAAACTTTTCAGTCTTTAACTGTTAGTGTCTTTAAGCCTATTCACTTAAGAGATAGAAATAAGGGGTTGGGTCTCATCTGTAGAAATGGGACAGGAGAGTACGCAGTGGGTACGGAAAGTATTCAGATCCCTTTAAACTTTTTACTCTTTGTTTCATTGCAGCCATTTGCTAAAATAAAAAAAATTCATTTTATTTCCCATTATTGTACACTCAGCAGCCCATCTTGACAGAAAAAAACAGAAATGTGAAACATTTTGCAAATTTATTAAAAAAAGAAAAACTGAAATATCACATGGTCATAAGTATTCAGACCCTTTGCTCAGTACTGAGTAGAAGCACCCTTTTGAGCTAGTACAGCCATGAGTCTTCTTGGGAATGATGCAACAAGTTTTTCACACCTGGATTTGGGATCTTCTGCCATTCTTCCATGTAGATCCTCTCCAGTTCTGTCAGGTTGGATGGTGAACGTTGGTGGACAGCCATTTTCAGGTCTCTCCAGAGATGCTCAGTTGGGTTTAAGTCAGGGCTCTGGCTGGTTCTGGCTGGGCCAGTCAAGAATGATCCCAGAGTTGTTCTGAAGCTGCTCCTTTGTTATTTTAGGGTCATTGTCTTGAAAGTGAACCTTCGGCCAAGTCTGAGGTCCTGAGCACTCTGGAAGAGGTTTTCTTCCAGAATCTCTCTGTACTTGGCCGCATTCATCTTTCCTTCAACTGCAACCAGTTGTCTTGCCCCTGCAGCTAAAAAAAAAAAAAAAAAACCTAGCATGATGCTGCCACCACCATGTTTCACTGTTAGGATCGTATTGGGCAGGTGATGAGCAGTGCCTGGTTTTCTCCACACATACTGTATCTCTTAAAATTAATGCCAGAAAGTTCAATCTTGGCCTCATCAGACCAGAGAATCTTATTTCTCACAGTCTGGGAGTCCTTCATGCGTTTTTTGGGAAACTATGCGGGCTTTCATATGTCCTGCACTGAGGAGAGGCTTCTGTTGGGCCACTTTGCCATAAAGCCCCAACTGGTGGAGGCTGCTGTGAGAGTTGACTTTGTGGAACTTTCTTCCATCTCCCTACTGCATCTCTGGAGCTCAGCCACAGTGATCTTTGGGTTCTTCTTTACCTCTCTCACCAAGGCTCTTCTCCCACGATTGCTCAGTTTGGCTGGACCAATGGCGTAATTTCCACGGGGGATAGGGGGTTTTGACCCCCCAATAATCAGACCCAGGTGCTATAACCCCCCTAAAAAATAACACAACTCGGATTTGATAATAACATTACTGATCTTTTATGAACATATTGTTAATTCTTTTTATTAGCTACAATATTTTCTAGCAAAACAACAGCACCTTAATTAATCATCTGGTATTGTAATGCACCCCCCTCCCTCTTCCCCCGCCGTGTATTTGGTATTACCCATACCGGCCGCTTTCTATCTTATTACTGTGTTTGATGGATGGAGGGAAACAGAAGACCAACAGTAATGTAAAGAAGAAAAGGTGGAGAGACGACATGATTCAATGATGATCGACATCAACCTTAATAAAAAAGAACTGATTGGCCAAAGAGAGGTAAATACACGCACATGAGAGGTAAATACACGCACATGTGCGTCTTCATCTGTGCACTCCATCAGCGCGCGGACAGAGCGCACGTCGGAAAACACAGTAACCGCTTAAAAGCAGACTCACACACGTGTTAGGCTTTTCTCTACCAGAGACCAGGATGTGGTCAGGTGTATTTTAGAAGAACTGAAGCTCCTCAAAGTTTTTTTGGAATATTGATTTCATTATTGACTTTCTAACAAAGCCCACATGGTAGTTATCCCTGTTAGGCTGATGCTAAGACTGTTATTTCCCAGCTGTCTCCGAACGCAGCACAACTTCGAAGTTGCAAGTTTCACCGTTTTGATCGCCTTCCTCTCCTGGTCGCGTGCTCATGGATGTAAACTGGATCAGTACATGATCCATGCTGAAGTTTAGAAATGCAGAGCAAAAAGCTCCCAAAGTTGTTGTTTGCTTGTTTGTTTGTTTGTTTGTTTTAATGCTGTGACGTTTCGGGCGTTCTTCACTGTATCCTATTTCACTTTCATCCAGCACCAGTCCTCACAATCTGTGATGCGCGTGATTTACCTCTGTATGAACTTTAGAAATGCGACGTGACTTCACAGCGTTCAGTTGTCATATGATTATTTAGTTTGTTAATTATAATAATTAATTAGTTATATCATGTGACGGTTTAATGGGGGTGCCAGCCAGGTATCCCTCCTGACAATTAGGATAAATTACTATTATTAATATTGTTGATTTTTAACCGACCACACAAGGACCTTCACACTAGATGTAGACCCTTTCAGTTACCATGAAAGACAAACTATTCTCTTATTCACACAAAAGTAAACACACAAACAACATAACAATTAATTTCAACGCTGTATTGAACATTGGAGGTCACAGTTCTGTTCTTCCAACAATGTGTCTTGATTCCCCACATAAATTGCCCCAAAGCATAAGAAGTCGCAACGGGGCCTGAACGCACCAGAAACAGATCCAGGAAGCAGGCTTCCCTTTTGAAGAGTGATCAGCTGTTTTGTTGATGACGTCACCAGCTAACGCCGGGACTTCCGTGTTGACGGTTTTGTACTGGCTTTGATTCAGCGTCGTGAGTGATGTTGATCTCCTGGATATATTTGCGGCGTTGTGGTGGCTGCTTAGGTTACGTGGCCCGTCAGAGAGACTGCCATATGAAAGGCAAAAGGAGGCTGAGAGGAGGCGACCTGAGCGGAAGCGCCCACAGTAGACGAATGGGGTGAGTGAACGTAGTAACAAGGGCGTGGGTGCAAAACTGTGTAGATGACGTGTATCAAAACCTTGCAGCTTCACAACATAACCAGTGGGGTTGTTACACACCCCCCCCCCGTAGGAGGTCCTGAACTAGTGAGGGCAGATGCAGTTCACTGTCACGCCACATCCTTAAAGCCTGACCTCCATCGTTATCTACTTCCCGTCATCGCCAGGTCAGAGGAAGGGAAGCCAGGGAAATCGTCCTCATCACTGTCTTCATTGAATATGTCCAGGACTTTCTGGTGTTGCTCTTTATCCACCTCCTCGGCAGTAGGATAGCAGGGTTTGATATGGGACATATTAACAACACGGAGGTCTTCTCCAGTGTTCTCCAGGACCACCTCAAAATTTATAGGGCCAGTCCTCCTGGTGATGCGGTAAGGGCCTTTCCACCGTGGAGCAAGTTTTGCCATAAAGGAGTGATCCGCCTTTGACAAGGGGTACGAGCGAATCCACACCCGGTCATTCTCTGAAAAGGTTCCATCTCTTCTTCCTCTGTCATAGTTTTGTTTTTGCTTTTCTCTAGCTTTCTTTACATTGGTATCCACAAACACCTGGAGTTCAGCCATCTGCTTTGCCGTGGCGTAAGCAGCGGTGTCAGGGTCACACGGATGTGGCAGTAGCTCTGCATGTAATGGTCCTCGTAGAGGTCGTCCGAGGTTGAGTTCTGCAGGGGTTACTCCGGTGGACTCATGCACTGCAGAGTTCACGGCGAAACGAAATTCAGGCAAGTATCTGTCCCAGTTTTTGTGATTATTACCCACATATGAAGCGATCATGGTCTTTATGTTACGGTTGATCCTCTCTGTGAGGTTGGTTTGGGGATGGTAAGCAGAGGTTCTCTTTGTAGTGAGGTTCCATCTTTTGCAGGTCTCATCAAAAACTGAGGACACAAACTGAGACCCCTGGTCAGACAGAATATATGTTGGCACACCCCATCGAGTCAAGATTTCTTTTACCAGGCACTGAGAAATGGTCTCGGCTGTGGCCTTGCGGAGGGGAAACATCTCCACCCATCGGGAGAAGTAATCTACAAAGACAAGAAGATAGACGTTGCCATTTGAACTCCTAGGGAAAGGTCCCATGAGGTCCACTCCCAACATTTTCCAGGGAGCATTCACTTCTGTCTGTTGTAGTTTTCCAGGAGGCTTTCGGGTTTCAGGTTTGTATAACTGACAAACCTGACAACCCCTAACATACTCCTTAACATCTATGCTCATTTTTGGCCAGTATACAAGTGCCTGCAGGCGTTTATATGTTTTGTACCGGCCAAAATGTCCAGACGTGGGATCATTGTGGTTGTGGTGAAGCAGTTGTTGACGTAGTGGTGGTGGGATGTAGATCTGGTACAGGGTTTTATGGGGTAACTGGACCACTCTGTACACTTTGTCTTCCAGAATGGTGTATTTGGTAGTCAGAGTCTCATGCACGTCCCCACTGTCCACAATTCGCTGGTAGAGGTCTTGAGCAAAAGGATCTTGCTGCTGAGCCTTCCAGATGTTTTCATCTGTGACTTGGAGTTGTGGTGACGTGTCCCGCTTGGAACGGAGTACAACTGCACACGTGACTGGGGAATGGTTTGATATGTTAACAGGGGCCCTTGACAGCGTGTCAGGAACTGTGTTGTATTTTCCCTTGCGATACTCTACTGTGAATGAAAATTCCTGTAGACGAAGAGCCCACCGGATCAGTCTGGTGCTGGGTTTCTGTGTTTTGAAAACCCAGACCAGTGAAGAGTGGTCAGTCACAACGGTGAAATGCCTTCCTTCCAGATAGTACCTCCATTTTTCTACTGCCCAAACAACAGCAAGGCATTCTTGCTCAGTCGTGGAGTAATTCCGCTCAGCCTTATTCAAGGTCCGGCTGGCAAAAGCGAGGACTTGCTCAGTGCCTAATCCAGTCCTCTGAGCTAGAACAGCTCCCAATCCAACGTCACTGGCATCTGTATACACTATGAAGGGCAGATTGAAATCAGGATGACCCAGGATTGGTGGTGAACTCAGGTATTGTTTCAATGACTCAAATGATGTTTGACATGCAGGAGTCCAAATGAATTTGGCTCCTTTACGTTTGAGTGCATTGAGTGGCTCCGTTAGATCAGAAAACCCAGGCACAAAGCGATGGTACCATCCAGCCATACCAAGGAAACGCTGAAGTTGTTTGATGTTCTGGGGAACAGGGAAGTCTTGGACTGCCACGATCTTTTCATGGTCCACAGCAACTCCAGCAGAAGACACAACATGGCCCAGGAACTTGAGAGAGGAGCGAAAAAACTGACTTTTCTTCATGTTGACGGTGAGGTTTGCTTCTCGCAATTTGTCCAGAACTGCTTGTATATCTCTACTGTGTTGTTCATGAGAGGGGAGTAGATGATAATGTCGTCTAGATAGACAAAACAGATGCGTCCCCTGAGTTCACCCAAAACTATTTCCATGAGGCGCTGAAAGGTAGCTGGTGCATTCTTCAGCCCAAATGGCATAACTTTAAACTGATAGAGGCCATATGGACAGACAAATGCAGTCTTTTCCCGACTTCCTGGCTCCATGCGAACTTGCCAGTATCCACTGTTCAAGTCCAGAGTGGTAAAAACCACAGCACCAGAAAGGGACTCCAGAATTTCCTGGATGTTTGGCAGAGGGTAAGCATCAGTATGTGTGGCAGCATTAAGTTTTCGATAATCTACACAAAAACGAGGTTTGGGATTATTCTTTTTAGGTACCAGGACCACCGGAGCAGCATAGGGTGATGTGGATGGCTCTATGAGATCTTCTTCCAACATTTCATCTAGATGCTCTTTTATGATCCGGAGTTTAGTTGGTGAGACACGGTATGGTTTTTGTTTGATTGGAACTTCATGTGAGAGATAGATTTTATGGGTAAGGACTTTCGTACACCCTAGGGCTGAAGTACACACATCAGGGTTGTTTTGCAGTTGGCATAACAATAACTGTTTCCCGAAATCATCCAGGTGTGCACTGGTGACTGCTTTCTGCAAGAGGTCCTCACCGGACAGAGGGGTAATCATGTCTACAGGAGCAACCGCAGAATAGAATGCAAGCTGGTGAGATGGTTCATTTGGCCAAGATGCAAACTCCTGCAGAAAGGTGTAATGTTGTTTCCTGTTGCTCTTGAACCAATAACGTCGTTCAGAAACATCAAACTGAAGGCCAGAGAGGGAAATGAAATCCAGACCTACTACCGCAGGGAAAGCAAGGCTCTGAGCAGGCAGTATGACACAAGGTAATGTTATTATTTGAGTTTGCAGTGTGATGGTTATTTCACTCCATCCTAGAGGTTGCCTTGGTTTGTGAGAGCAAATATTCTAATTGTACATCCATATGTTTGCATTGCTCTCTTCCATGTTCATGAATAAAGTCTTTAACCTGTTTTATTGTTGTGTCATTCCAACTGTTCATTTCATGATGAATCATTGCCTTGATGTGCTCGACAGTGTCTTTGCACTCTGTTGTTTGAGTTACCGATGCATCCTGCTTGTCTGTGTGAGGCTTAAGTACCAAGAAAGTGTCCAACATAGTGTCTAGGGCGGTAATGTCCATATCCAGAAGGGAATATGCTGTGGAGCGAGTAGGGTCTGTCACCCTGTGGGGAGATGAGGTGATGAGGTCCGCTTCCAGTGGAGTTGGGGGGGGCTCGGTTGTATTTTCTGTGCTCATTTTTTTTTTTTTTTTTTTTTTTTTAATTATTATTTTTTTTTATTTTTTTTATTTTTTTTTATATATAATTTTTTATCTATTTTATTTTATTTTTTTGTCGTTTTTAGTTTGTCTCTCACTCTTGTTTGAGTCCCATCTGGGGTGCCACTATTTTATGTGACGGTTTAATGGGGGTGCCAGCCAGGTATCCCTCCTGACAATTAGGATAAATTACTATTATTAATATTGTTGATTTTTAACCGACCACACAAGGACCTTCACACTAGATGTAGACCCTTTCAGTTACCATGAAAGACAAACTATTCTCTTATTCACACAAAAGTAAACACACAAACAACATAACAATTAATTTCAACGCTGTATTGAACATTGGAGGTCACAGTTCTGTTCTTCCAACAATGTGTCTTGATTCCCCACATAAATTGCCCCAAAGCATAAGAAGTCGCAACGGGGCCTGAACGCACCAGAAACAGATCCAGGAAGCAGGCTTCCCTTTTGAAGAGTGATCAGCTGTTTTGTTGATGACGTCACCAGCTAACGCCGGGACTTCCGTGTTGACGGTTTTGTACTGGCTTTGATTCAGCGTCGTGGGTGATGTTGATCTCCTTGATATATTAGCGGCGTTGTGGTGGCTGCTTAGGTTACGTGGCCCGTCAGAGAGACTGCCATATGAAAGGCAAAAGGAGGCTGAGAGGAGGCGACCTGAGCGGAAGCGCCCACAGTAGACGAATGGGGTGAGTGAACGTAGTAATAAGGGCGTGGGTGCAAAACTGTGTAGATGACGTGTATCAAAACCTTGCAGCCTCACAACATAACCAGTGGGGTTGTTACAACCTGTTACAGGTGCATGAACACTCTGCACTTTAAGCTCGTTCATGCATTCTGAGCTTGTTTTGAAATTAAATGTATTAATTAATATTAGATTATTATAGGCTGCTTGTAGCTACAGTACATTTGATGCCACGTTACCACATCTCTATTTCAGCACAAAGGGGGTCACTGGCCGTCATTCTCACACCCCCAAAAGACATGTTGGCACTTGAAAATTTAGCCCTTTAAGATCCCATGATGTAAAGGGCAGCTCAATGGATTATTTTCATTACTTTTTTTATTATTTTGACTTCACAACATGAACATAATTTGGGTCTCAGTGAGAACTAATCATGGAACCTTGTATCATATTTATATATTTAATAAATGTTAAAAGATAGGTAATGCAAAACATATTTGTTCTAGAAGCTGTTTAATGCTCTTCTGCATGGATGTCTTTGATGTGTTTGACTTCATAGGAAAGTTTCACAGATTTTACAATTCAAGTTTTAATTGCATAAAAAGTAAGAAACTACATCGGCCAGCAGTATGTATAATATATCTCTGTTCACTGTCCTGTAATGGGGCTGATTATAGCGGTGAAAAGTAAATAACTAAGTTTACTATTTATCCAAAAGGGAAAAAGGAAAAGTATCACAATATACTGTATCTCTTATACAGACACCAAATTACACTGACTTGTTTTACAAATGCAAAAAATTAAATAACTAAATAAACAGGCAAAGAATCCGACCCCCCAATGATGGACCCAAAGTTACGCCCTTG